>VXBC01011082.1:118308-128485 GCA_013399945.1 Ploceus nigricollis
TTAAAGGAAGGGAGAAAAAAAAAAATCCTCTCATTTCAGCTGCAAAGGATTAAAGATCGCTGCAGCCCGGCCGGGATTCAGCCCCGAAGATTTATGGCTTTTGGAGTGGTTTAATTGCACAATATTCCCGATTAAATCAGAGCAAGGAGCAGGTGAAGTGCTGCCCCCGTGCCTCCTCCACCAGCAGCATCCACTGGAATGGCAAAAGAAAAGGAAGAAAAGGCTCAGATTCACTCTGGCATTCTTTGGAATGGGGAAAAAAAATGGAAGAAAAGGCTCAGATTCACTCTGGCATTCTTTGGAATGGCAAAAAAAATGGAAGAAAAGGCTCAGATTCACTCTGGCATTCTTTCATGCAAGAATGATTTGGTGGGAAGGGAGCTTGAAGATCATTTTATCCCAGCCTTGCCATGGGCAGGGACACCTCCCACTGTCCCAGGGTGCTCCAGCCTGGCCTTGGACACTGCCGGGGATCCAGGGGCAGCCACAGCTTCAATCGGTGCTTTCAGGGAACAATTCCTTCCCAATATCCCATCCATCCCTGCCCTCTGGCAGTGGAAGCCATTCCCTGTGTCCTGTCCCTCCTTACCAAAGCCCCTCTCCAGAACTTCTGCCACTTCTCCCTCCTGTTCCCATATTGGCACACAGATGGCAAGATCTGACCTTTTTCTCCAAGGATTCCCAAATAAACCATTAAAACCCACCCAGGCTAAGGAGTCTGAGCATTCCCAAACAGCCCTGGGGAGTTGGGATCAAAACCAGCCCAGCTGGAGCTGTCTCAGCCAGGAAAGGAGGCACCAGGTCACTTTTGGCACCGGGATAAACACACAGCTCTGTGCCCAGTGCCACCCCACATCCCAAATCCCTGTGCACTCAGGATGGCACCAACTTAAGGATTTTCAGCTTTCAAGGCAGTGGATTTTTTTGAACCTGCCTGAAAAGCTGAAATTCCTTCATTCTCCACCCAAACCTGAACAAGCTCCACGCAATGTTCACACTCCCGAACAAGCTGGGCTTGAGATAAAGAAATAACCACAGAATGTCCTCCAGATGTTCCATTTATCCTCCTCATTCCCAGAAAGAGGCAACAATCCCTCCCTCCCCCGGCCAGAGGAAAAGCAGCTCCTTCATATCAAAGCCTCAGCAGTTAAATATTTATCCGAGTGCCTGTCCCCACTTCCCTGGGTGCCTCAATTTCCAGGCTCGAGTCTGACTGATCTATTATTCTCTTTTCCAAGCACAAAGTGGAACTTTTTTATTACAGCTGCAAATTATAAAGCTGGGAAATTCTTTGAAGGGAATTTGAGCCAAACAGGTTTTTCCCCCCCCCCAGCTCCTCCTCGGAGCTGCAGGAACAGCACTGGGAGCAGACAGGGGCAGGAAGGAGCTGGCAGAGGTAATTGCCAGGATCCTGGAGCTGGAGCTGTTTCTCATTAAGCCACTTCTGTTTTCTTGGTTGCCACCGTTACGTTTCTTTGAGGGCCACCCCAGGGCAGTGAGGGTGAGCTGGGGCCAGCCAGGGCTGGTGGGGCTGAGTCTCCTTTGGATGGAGAATCTTCCACAGGGATTCAGCCCCTGGGGCACCCTGAGGGGGTTTCCCCATCCCCAGAACTTCAGCCAGGTGGGGCAGATCTGCCAAGCAGACTGGACANTCTCCTCTCCAGGTGAGCACCCCCAGCTCTCCCAGCCTGGCTCCAGTCCCTGGAGCAGCTCCGTGGGCTCCTCTGGACTCTGAGGAGCACTCCCTGATTTTGGTTTTCATCCCATTATTGCCCCTGGAGTGCTTGGCCCACCCACCACCTGCTTGGGCCACCACAGCAGGTCAGGGCTGGGGTGGCAGGAGGGTCAGGGGAAGCTCCCACCAACCTCTTGAGCCACGGAGAAGTGAAGAGGGAGCTGCTCCCTGACCTTCCTGCACAGCTCCGGCTGGAAGACAGAGCCGGGAAGAGCTCAGGCAGTGCCAAGATCATCAGTGGTCAGTCCCTGTCCTGGCCACCACCCCGGACACTGCCCACAGCCCCTGCCCTCCCTCCCAGCGGGGCAGCCACACACGCAGCACCAGGAATGCGGTGCCACCTCTCCCAGGATGTTAATCCTTATCTAAATTCATCCTCACGCCCGTCTGGCTTTGAAAGGAGCCTCAACTCCTCGTTAAAGGACACGGTGAGAAGTTTCTCCTCTGAGCACCGTAAAGCTCCAGCGCCCCTGGATGGAATAGCAGGGCCGTAATTAACATTAATGACACTCCCAAGGAGCGCCGCAGCCCGGAGCAGCGGGATAATTCCAGCACGGAGCCAGGTTGGTACGGGGGCCACTCATCACTGTCACCTCACGGTGTGCAAACCATCCTTTGAGGGAGCTGGACACATTCCAGGAGCTGTGCACAGCTCCACAGCCCTGGCTGGCCGGCAGCAGCAGCGAGATTAATCAGGGGGATGATTTGGAGGCACAGGGAGGGATGCTGCTCGTTTTGCTCTCCAAATCCCCGCACTGCCACGCTCTCCCCCTCGCTGAAGTTCCAGGCTGGGCTCTGTTTGCAGGATAAATAACAGCGTGGAGATCATGGAATCACGGGATCCTTTGAAATCATGGAGTTCACCCATGTCCCCAAGTGCCACATCCACACAGGGTTTAAATCTCCCCNACCCCAAGATCTGAGGTGAGTCACAGGGGACGGGCATTGCCCTGCTCCTGCTGCCACCCCAGGGCTGGGACAAGCCAGGTGCCAGTGGAAGATGCTCCATATGGATTATTTCCACACGTTGGCAACGTCCTGCTGCATCCACCTGCTCTGCAAACATCAATCTCCTGCTCATCCCCAGTGCCAGGAGCCCACCTGCCTTTCCAAAGCTGGGGAATGTCAGAGGAGCTGCCTGGATGCTCTCCTGAATCCTGCCCATGCAGAACATCAAATCATCGATCCACCAGGTGGATGAGAATTGCTACAAGGGGAAACATCATTATTATCAAGGTTGCAGAGCAGCAGAATTAATGACCCATCAGGGCTTATTTAGGACCAGCTTAAATGATTAAATCTGAGGCACAGTCTAAGCATGGGCTGCTGGGTGGGGTGGGGATGGTGGAGAAGACCTCTGCTCCCAGGTTTTTGGTGGAGAAGACCTCTGCTCCCAGGTTTTTGGTGGAGAAAACCTCTGCTCCCAGGTTTTTGGAGGTTTGGGATTCAGTTTTTCACCTCTGTGCCTTGATGGCCCCAGTTGTGCAGTGGACTTGGCCAAGTGCCACAGGAAATATCCCATTGTCAGGAATTTGTGATGTGGGGTGGAGAAAAACACCCCCAGTGTCTAAAGTTGAAGTTGGAAATAATTCAAGGAAAAAGGAAAAGAAGAAGCTGGGGATGTGCTCTATCACCAGTTCACATCTGAACTTCACATCTGGCTTCACCCAATCAAAAAATCCTCATCCCAGTTTGGAAAAATCCCACCAAAAAACCACCTCAGCACCACTGGGGCCAAAGGGAAGGGAATGAACCCTCAGAAGGCTTTGAACCAACAGGTTTTTCCACCAGGAAAACACCCACACCTGGAATGTCACTGCAGCAACACACGATGAGGAGAATTCATGGAAAATTTAGCCAAAATCCAGCTGGAGGAGCCTCGTCCCAGCCCAAACCTGACCTAGGTGCACCACAAAAAATGTCCCGTCCTGTCCAGCAGCTGCTGCACGCTGGACTCAGCACGTCCCCAGGGCTCAGCCCGGCCGGGTTCTGCTCCCATCCTCCCTCTCCAGCTGCTTCCCAGAGGATGTTCCTTGGGGGCCACGGAGCTCGTGGGTCTGGCCAGGCAGCAGCGTGGCAAAAGGAGCCACAGCTGGAGCCAGAGCAGGGTTTGGGCTCAGCTCCCCTTTGCAAGGGTCAGGGATGAAGGGTGGGGCAGGGGATGGGTCTAAGAGGGGTCCAAAGATGAAGGATGGGTCTGAGGACAGGCCTGAAGGACAAAGGATGGGTCTAAGGAGGGGTCAGAGGAGGAAGGATGGGCTAAAAGATGAAGGGTGGGCCTAATGAGGGGTCCAAGGATGAAGGATGGGCCTAAGGATGAGTCAAAGGACAAAGGGTGGGTCAAAGAAGGAAGGATGGATCCAAGGGTGGGTCTAAGGAGGGGTCCAGGGATGAAGGACAGGTCCAAGGACAGGACTAAAGATGAAGGAGGGGTCCAAAAACGGGTGAAGGATCTAAGGATGGGCCAAAGGACAGAGGATGGGTCTAATGTGGGGTCTCAGGATGAAAGGTGGGTTCAAGGACAGGTCTAAAGATAAAGGACGGGCCTAAGGATGGGTCTAAGGGTGAAGGGTGGGTCTAAGTATAAAGGAAAAGTCCAAGTAGAGGCCAGAGGATGAAGGATGGGTCTGATGAGGGATCCCAGGACGAGTCCAAGGACAGGCCTGAAGATGAAGGATGGGTCTAAGGATGGCTCCAAGGATGATGGATGTGCCTAANAAAGGACGGGCCTAAGGATGGGTCTAAGGGTGAAGGGTGGGTCTAAGTACAAAGGAAAAGTCCAAGTAGAGGCCAGAGGATGAAGGATGGGTCAAAGAAGGGAGGGTGGGCCAAAGGACAAAAGATGGTTAAAAGGGTGGGTCTGAAGAGGGGTCCAGGGGTGAAAGGTGGGTTCAAGGACAGGTCTAAAGATGAAGGACAGGTCTAAGGATGGGTCCAAAAATGAAGAATGGTTCTAAGTATAAAGGAAAAGTCCAGGTACGGGCCAAAGGATGAAGGATGGGTCTGATGAGGGATCCCAGGACGAGTCCAAGGACAGGCCTGAAGATGAAGGATGGGTCTAAGGATGGCTCCAAGGATGATGGATGTGCCTAAGTCCAAAGAAAAGGTCTAAGTACAGGTCAAAGGATACAGGATGGGCCAAAGGACAGAGGCCAGGTCTAAGGGGGAGTCCAGAGATGAAGGATGGGCTCAAGGGCAGGTCTAAAGAGGGGTCCAAGGGTGATGGGTGGGTCTAGGTAGAGGTCAAAGGATAAAGGATGGGCCAAAGGACAAAGAACAGGCCAAAGGCCAGGTCTAAAGAGGGTCTAAGGATGAAGGATGGGTTCAAGGGGAGGTCTGAAGACTAAAGATAAGGTCTAAGGATGGGCCCAAGGATGAAGGATGGGTTCAAGGGGAGGCCTAAAGATGAAAGAACGAAAGACAAGGTCTAAGGATTGGTCCAAGGATGATGGGTGGGCCTAGGTAAAGGTCAAAGGACAAAGGATGGGCCAAAGGCCGGGTCTAAAGAGGGGTCCAAGGATGAAGGATGGGCTCAAGGGGAGGTCTGAAGATGAAAGACAAGGTCTAAGGATGGGCCCAAGGATGATGGGTGGGCCTAGGTAAGGGTCAAAGGACAAAAGATGGGCAAAGGATGGGTCTAAGGGTAAAGCCCACCCACCCCTTCCAAGGGTTAACACAAACCCTTAACGAGCTGGACTTCTGTTCCCCAGCTGATGGATTTTGAGACCTCCTGTTCCAAGTTTGTTTCTTGCCTGGCTCCTGGCTGATGGATAATCATTAACTATCCATGAGAGATTCCAATGGCCCGTGGAATTCATGAGGTATTAAATGGGCATTATTTTCTCAGCCACTCTCAATGTTTTGTTTCCGTTTCAGGACCGTTCCTGAGATGTTTATGGGTTGTGGATTTATGGAAGTCAGGGGATCTTTTCAGGAGTAATGTTCCGTACCTCGGAGCTACGGTCGACAGCTGGAGACTCCGTGCAGGAAAATTGGAGGCTGGGAGCTCCAAAAAAAAAAAATCAGACTTAACCCCTGCCTCAGAAGGTCTTGGCACACAGAAATGATGGATTAAATGCTGGGAATAAGATCCAAAACACAACATTCAAAGGAGTTTATGAGCTGTCATCGGGAATCAAGCAGAACACGGTGGCCTTGCTCAGGAGGAGACGCGGTCGCTGCTGCTGCTGTCACAAATAAATGGTGGTGTTTTATTTTCTGATTGTGCCAAGGTGGAAAAATCCGGGGGGAGCAGCCCTGGAGAACCCCGAGGGCTCCACTCCATCAATCCCAACCCACAGCTCATGGGGAGAGAGATTTCTCCTTCTGCCAAAGCCACCCCCGGCTCCCCAGAGCCCATTTCACCCCATCCTGAGCTGGGGAGGAGATAAAGGGACTTTGGATAAGTGACAGGACCCAGGGAATGGCTTCCCACTGCCAGAGGGCAGAGGTGGATGGGATATTGGGATTCAGAAATTGTTCCCTGGCAGGGTGGGCAGGCCCTGGCACAGGGTGCCCAGAGCAGCTGTGGCTGCCCCTGGATCCCTGGCAGTGCCCAAGGCCAGGCTGGACAGGGCTTGGAGCAGCCTGGGACAGTGGAAGGTGTCCCTGGGACAGTGGGAGGTGGCCCTGCCCATGGCAAAGTGTGAGACAAGATGGTCCTTAATGTCCCTTGCCACCCAAAGCATTCCATAAATCAGCCTGAGGGACACCAACCTCTCTCCTGGGAGGGTCTCAGAAGGGTCCTTGCAGAGAGCAGGCAGGACAGGGGTAAATCTCCACCCCAACTCACTCCAGGAGATCCCACCCAGCACTTGGGATCCCCAGGAGTGTCCTCAAACTCTCGTCTCTCCATGTCCAGCCCCTCCTCCCACGCTGGAACAGGACACGGGGAACAGAAAGCCCCCATCCAAAGCAACCCAAGGGCCCAGGGGCACAACTGAAACCAGAAGGGGTTGATCAGGGGAGGTTCCAAATCCTCCTCCAGGGATGAGCTCCCTCCTCCAGGAAGCACAGAGGACTCGGACTTCAGGGACACTGTAAAAGTGTGGCATTAAAAAAATCCCCATCCTCAAATTCCATGGCCATGGCCATAAAATAACAATTAGCTGAGAAGAGCCTGAAAATATTTCAATTTTAATCCACTTTTTATCTGTGCCAGGCATTTTCCACCTCATCCAGGCTAATAAACAGCTTCCACTCCAGCAGGGCTGTGCTGGAAAAAAAGAAGGAAAAAAGAAGAAGCTGCCTCTTTAACGCACTAATTACAATCCCCAACCACTAATGGGATTAGTGGGCAGGATTTAGTGGTTGTCTCCTGCAAAATCATTAAGTGCCATTAGAGAAAATGAAGTTCCCTGCTTCTCCAAGAGGTTTGCAGGAACCTGGATCCAACCCGGCGCAGCGGCCCCTGGAGCACAACGGGGCCCTGTCAATATTGGCTCCTTCCTTGATTGATTCCCTAATCAGGAGCTGAAATTGCCCAGCACCACTGGGGTGAGAGCACTGGAGACACTGGGAGAACTGGCTGCAGTGGGGCAAAGGAATCATGGAATGGTTTGGGTGGGAAGGGACCTCAAAGCTCATCCAGTGCCACCCCTGCCATGGGCAGGGACACCTTCCACTGTCCCAGGCTGCTCCAAGCCCCATCCAACCTGGCCTGGGACATTCCAGGGATCCAGGGGCAGCCACAGCTACTCTGGGCACCCTGTGCCAGGAAGGTGGAGAGCGATGAAGGCGGAGGGGACATCACTGTGTGTTTGTGTCACCCTGTGTGACACCTCCATCTCCACGCCCTTCCCTGTTCCTTCCCTTTGCAGGGAATTCCAGGCACCCCATGCCCACAGTGGCCAGAAGATTTAATGGTGTCCAGCTCCACATCAGAGGGACCACGAGTTGCTGGAAGGTGTCCCTGGCCTTGGAATGACACGAGATTTAAGGTCCCTTCCAGCCCAAACCTTGATTCCTTTGATCCTTGCCTGACTGCTCCAGTTTTCCCAGCATCTCCAGCGCTCCCTTCCCAGTGGTGCCCAGCAACTTCAGCTCAGGATCATCAGGGAATATCCAGTGACCAACCCAGGGATCAAACTCTGCCCTCAGTGAGACCTTCTCCAGCTGAGGCAGAGCATGGATTGGGGGCTGGAATGCTGAGAAAAGCAGGAGGAGGGAGAGGCTGCTCCCTGGGAATGCAGGGATGCTCCCTGGGGACACGGGGGTGCTCCTGGGGACAGAACAAAGCAAACACTTCTCCAGTGCCTAAGCACGAGGGGGAGGCTGGCCTTCCAGGAGGCATTTTCCAGCTGAAATGGCTTTGTTTCCAAAAGCTAAAAGCCTTTGGAGACTGAAAATTCCCAGCTCAGGGGAAAAGGAGGGTGGATGATCACCCTCACCTCGCACAATGATGGCTGCCACAGCCCGGGGGACAAGTGACACCGCAATGCTGAGGCCACCAGACGCATCTGCCACCCCCAAACCCGCCCTGGTTCCCTCTGCCCCAACAAGGGGAGCTCCAAGTCAGGACTGGGAGCACCTCAGTGGATTTTACCCTTCCCGTGTCCCGGCTGGAGACAAAACACCAAACACCACGGATAGGCCCGAGTGCTGTGCCAAGACATCCATGCTCCCCCCACAGCCCTCAGGGGTCTCTGCCCAGGATCCTGGCACGGCCCTTTTATCCTCAAGAACCCCAAATTTTGGGACAAAAAGAGCAGTTTGTCCTGGGATCCTGCTTTGGCCCAGCTCCATCCCGAAACACCCTCAGGGAGAGGAGGTGATGTCCCAGAGTGGCCACGAGTCCCCTCTGCCACCCCATGGCATGCAGGAGAAAGGTTTCCCGAGCCGGGCCACCGAAAGGGGTGGAAAGGGATGGGGAGGGAATGTAGAGAAGCCAGGGAATCCTTTCCCGGCACAGCAGCAGCCTCTGCCGGCAGCGGAGCCGCAGAGCAGGAGCCGCGGGGATGTGGCAGAGCCTGGCGAGCACCGCCAGGGATGGGAAAGATCCCGGGGGGTCTCCAGAACAGAAACTGTCCTCTCCAGGAGGATTTATAAACCCATAGATTCACTTTTCAGCTGGAAGATGATTATTCCCATCTCTCTCCGGCGTGCACTCACTCCCCCACGCAGTCCTCACAGCAGCTGGAAAATCCAGCCCTCCCATCCCACAGTCCGGCATCGCCAGACAGCGATCCCGGAGCCCCTGGGTGCTCCCCATCCACCCCAAATGAGATCCCGGGGAGCAGAACACCATCCCACAGCATCCCCGCTCCCCATCCACCCCAAATGAGATCCCGGGGAGCAGAACACCATCCCACAGCATCCCCGCTCCCCATCCACCCCAAATGAGATCCCGGGGAGCAGAACACCATCCCACAGCATCCCCGCTCCCCATCCACCCCAAATGAGATCCCGGGGAGCAGAACACCATCCCACAGCATCCCNCCACACCATCCCCGCTCCCCATCCCCCCCAAATGAGATCCCGGGGGAGTAGAACCGGCACCATCCCACAGCATTCCCAGCTGCAAAAGGGAATTTCCACACAAAACCTCCAGACAAAACACCGACATTTAGGGATAAATGTCCTTTTTCAAGGCGCTGCGATGAGGTTTATCCCCCCCAACACCACCAGCACCCGGGGCAGCACTTACTTGGGGGTGTGCGCCTCATCCACGCGGTGCCCCAGCTGGAACTCGTGGGATTTGCTCCGGTGCAGCGCCGTGAATCCCGGGATGAGGTGGATCAGCTTCCGCGACGAGGGCGGGGGCGTCCCGGGGGGCTTCAGTTTGTTCCTGCGGCGCACGGGGGGGGTCCCCGGCGGCGTCATGGTGGTGACGATGTTGGGGGTGCGCGGGGGGGTGTGCGCGGCGTGGCGCTGCCGGGGGGACGGCGGCAGGGAGCGGTGGCCGGACTCCAGGGGTGGGCACAGCCCCGGGTGGCCCTCCACGGTCAGACGGTCCACGTGGGTGTACATGGGGCCGTGGGACGAGCTGGAGTGGCAGTGGTGCTGCCCACACTTGGGCTGGAGCTTGGGGCTCAGGTGCGTCCTGCCCCAGGGTCCCGGCTCCGGGGGGCAGCCGGGGCTGTTCTCCTTGCACGGCTCCGCGCTCGGCCACTGGATGGTCCAGTCCTGCTTGGAGAGGCTCCCGCCTGGAGAGGACACACAGACACGGCCGTGAGGTGGGGCAGAGGATGGGAATTCCCTGCTCAGCCCTGGAGGTGTTAGAGGTCCCATCCCTGGGAGTGTTTATGGGTTGGATGGGGCTGGGAGCAGCCTGGTGGAGTGGGAGGTTGTGGCAGGGAAGGATGCAGGTGAACCTGAGATGGGAAGAGATGATGTTGACTCCAGTTCAGAAGGCTGAATAGTTTCTTTATTATAACTATGTTACAATACATTAATATATTATTTAAAGAGGAGATCCTAAAACTACATCCTAACTTCTAACTA
>VXBC01011083.1:0-28275 GCA_013399945.1 Ploceus nigricollis
GGGGGGGCAGGGGAAGAGGGGATTTTTCAATAGTAAATAACACAAAGACAATTATTTGCTCTGTCCAAAAAGCAGACTGATGCACAGCCACCCAGGAAGCAAGTTACTTTGAAAAGAATTCCACCCAGCTTTTATTGCTGGGCATGGTGTCATATGGCATGAAATATCCCTTTTTTCAATTCTGGTCAGCTTTCCCATCTGTGTCTCAATCTCTTGCCCACCTTTAGGCTGCTCACTGTAAGAGCAGAGTGGGAGACAGAGAAGGCCTGGATTCTGTGAGAGTCCTGTTCACCAATAAAACACTTGTGTGCTGTCAACACTGGTTTAGTCACAAATTCGAAACACAGAATCATGCAGGCTGCTTTGAAGAAAGTTAACCTCATCCTGGCTAGATTCAATACATGTCTTTGTTCTGTTGTGTTTTAACCCAGGTTGGCAAATGCACACTATGCAGCCACTTGCTCACTGCCCCTTTGGTGTGATCATGGGGAGAATTGGAAGGGCAAATTTGAGAAAAAAAACACTTGTGGTTTTAAAAATATAAACCTCCATTTTTATATGCTAAGCATGATGTCATGAGGGCTGGAATATGGCTTTGGTTAGTTGGTGCCAGCTGTCTCTGCTACGTCCCCTCCCAGCTCCCTGTGCACTCCAAGGCTCCTCACTGGTGGGGTGTAAGGGGCAGAAAGGGCCTTGCTCAGAAGAAATGAAAACATCCCTGTGTTATCAAGACTGTTTCTATTCAAATCCAAAACACAGCCTCATACCAACTACTGTGAAAAAATTTATTGCAGCAAAACCAGTAAATACACTTAGGCTTCAGATCAACTCTGTCATTGCATGAGCCAAATATACTCAGGCTGTGTCATGTGTCAGTGGAAAATTGATTTTTTTTTTAAAGCCTGAATTAAAGCCATCATTTTTACATATTACTTGAATGTCAATGGAGTTCTCAAGTGTGTGTCTAAAGTAGGTTCTGTCTGCCTTCTTTGACTGGAAGACAAGAAATATGTGACGAATTAAAATGATACTGGCTACCAAAATTTCTCAGAAGTAATTTTGAGCACCATGAAAGATGTTTCAAGTTAGTAAGACAAACTTAGGATCAAAAGAAATGACAGCTTGCTCACATTAGGCAGGTACTGTGCTGTCAGATCATGACACTAACTGCTGTATTACTAAAAAAAAACCACCGCTTCCACCATCTTTATCTATACAGAGCTTGTGGAACTGTGGAAATAAATAAACAGCAATCAATGAAGAAAATATATCAGAATCCGAAAGAAAAAGGGATCACGTAATTGGCGTGCTTAACCTTGATTTCAAAAGAAACAGTAACACTAAAATATGTGTCTAGGTGGTCATGAACTCTTTAAAAAGCTCTAAGCAATTTATCAAAAATAAATGATTTTGTGTTTGTATGACAATGGACAATCCAATATCCTCTTACTTTAACAGTTACTAAGCCATGTCTATGATCTGTGATACCTATTTCATCAGCCAGTCACAAATGTAAAAAACTTTGAGTGGGTACTGTCATCACTTTCAGTCTTAGTTTATTTTTTAAGGCTGCTAGGGTTAAGGCACATCTAATATGGTATCTCAGATTCTCATTATGCCTCAAAACCTGCCTGGTCAGGCTCTCTAAGTTCTAAATACTTTCTTAAGTGTAATTCAAACCCAACTGTAATTTTAAATTTTTATGTTAAAAACATTTTAATTATGATAAGATTATTTGGATGTAATGAAAAAAGAGCTATTTTACTGTGCATTGATCTGACCTATCCGAGCATACTCTGTCTTTGAATGGAAGCAAGACATTTCTGTTTCTATTATTTAATCACAATACTAAACTCTATTTTCTATTTTATTTCCCACTGCCTTGTGGGAGGTGTAGTTTCTTTGTCATAAAGAAACATTCAAATCTGTTGGCCAGGAAGTGAATAGAAATTTCACAGCAAGGAACCTCAGTAGTGCTATTTTCCAGAAAAGGATAATTAGTTGTTGCTGTAAACAATAGGACCATAACTGTGTGATTTATTTCTTCCCATAATAATAAGTAGAAATCCAAGATGCAATTGCAAAATACAAAGACAAACAAAAGCAAGAGAATATCAATATGAATTTCACAAAGAAATCAAATATTGCATAGAGATTTGGGGCTTGGGTTTTCTATTTTCTTTGCCTTAAAAGAGAAAGGTGCATGCATCTTCTATCAAATGGGGAATTATTTGAAAATTTTGCGTTCTTATAGATCTAATTATTTTAACTGTCATTTGAATAAATCCATATTGTTATAGGCTTTTTGTACAATTGATATGATACCTCCTGTTATTGTATGCCACATTTCCATGTTTTCCTCTTATTTTCTCTTATCTTTTAAAATAAAGAGCTCTTACTTATTTCTGCTAACCCTTCTAAAAGCAGATGACACCTGGTATAACAAACTTTATCTCCCATAGATGCTCAGAGTGAGTCCTGTTCAGTTCTTTAAAAGCTGACAGTATTTCATTTTCTTATATCTAATGAAATTTTTGGCTTGCAAGAGGCTATTTTTATTTCTTATTTAAAGAAATTCATGTAGTTTAGAAAATTCTCTTGCAATTATTTTAATGAGAATATAAAAATTAAAAAGATAGAAATATTTTCATTGAAATTATGCTTCAAAACATTTAAATGGGAAGAAACACCAGTTTTGTGATTATGATGGGAAGACAAAATTACATAAAATTTTTAATGCTTATGAGAATACACTTTTGGCTGTCCTGTCTGAATGTCAAATGCTACTTATTTTTCTTCTAGTTTATAAGAAAATATGTTCTATGATTTTTATTGAAGATTTCTGCAGATCAATATGATCCATAAATATTTTCATTTTATAACTGTTTCTTCAGTGGAATATTAGCAACAATAAATCTTGACAAGGATATTGATTACGTAACAAGCAGAACATTACCATATAGATGCAGGAAGTAGAAAACACTTAACTCTCTGAACACAAGCTTTCAGGGAGAAAATACTCCTGACAAAAGCATAGTGATCTGGTTTACCTTGCAAATTTTAACTGTCAGTTTCCTTGGAATTAATTGCAGATGAGGATATTATTTGCGTTATTTTGATAGTAGATAAGATTAAATTAATCCCATTTATGAATTAATATTTAGGTCAATATTATGTGTAGGAAAGGTTTTAAAATGTCCTAGCACATGTGTGTACACGTGTGTGTGTGTGCATGCATGTAGTTAAATATATATAAATATTCATTATGTGTTAATTGGATTTCCCAAGCACAATACCTATAGAAATATGTATTTTATGTGATTCAGGTAAGATTAAGATTTAGAGAGGCTCTTTCAGAAAGTAGTAAGAATATACACTGCAGAAACAAGTAAGTTCTCTGCTTTCTTGGCACTTGCAGATGTATAGCCTTGCTGCAAAACATTTCTTGGCCCTGGAATTTTTCAATTTCCTGTCCCACTCCCGACAACAGTAGAAACTTAGTCTACACTATGCTATAAATGGCAGTAAATAGGGCTTCCTGACACTTTTCCTTGAAAACATAATGCCCAAACAGAATATATCATAGTCTGGAATTAAACTATTATTAGATTCTCTGATTTGTCTGATGTGAAGCACCATTCAAGAGTAAATAAATCCATCCCAGTCTCTGCCAGTACATGAGAACACTTCTGCCTCTGAGTCTTTATGTCTGCACTTATTGACTGCCTTCTTTAACTGCTAAATGTTTTGAACAGTTAAGAGGAAGCAAGCAAGGCAGACAAGGGGCAGGCATAAAGAGGGCTTTATAAGCTATTTTTGATACCTTCGATTCAGCCGCTGCACTGTGCCCCAAATCTTGCAGCTAAAAGCTATTTCCATTTTCTGCAGACAGCCCTAAGAGACCATCAAAGGCAAAGAGTTGTTTGGCAACTTCTTCCTTCTGAAGGTTCTAATTATACAGACCTTTGCGTTACCAGGCTGCAGCAAGACTATCCCTTGATCTCTTCCTATTAGGGGAAAAAAAAAAATACATTGCAAGAAAGTAGATGTATGTGGTGAAGCAATAGACAGCATTCTAACTGGGGTTTAGCATTCTAACTGGTGTCTTAATGAATAAGAGTGAGCACACTCCCAAACTTTTTTCATGTGTTTTTTCACTGAGTGCACAAATTGAACTGATTTGAGCAGTGAGTTTTGTCTCAAGGTACAGAATTTAGATTATGTTACTGCATGGGACTTTAAAAATGCTAAATAGGGAGATTAGCCGGTCTAGTAAAACAAAATCTGTGCGAATCATAGCCAATATTTCCCACCTGATTCAGACTTTTGAATCAAAGCAGGTGTTGAGTGAGAGACCTCTTTCATTAATGACTCTAATCATTAATATATCTTTGCGTCCTTTCAATGAAGTGAGTGACTCAGTGCTTAATTGCTGACTGTGCCTCCATAACAATATATACTGCATAATACAGTTTGCCAAATTTGTAGGCAATTTTAACTGTACAACACTTAAAATACCCTTCTTAAAAATAATTTCATTTAAACTATTTTTAAATTGTTTTCAAATAATTTAAAATTTATTATTAATTAATTTGAAATAAATGTAAAATATCAAAATGTATTCGATACAACTAGGCTTCTGCAAAATATTATCAATCATGTTAGATTCTTCTCTAAAAAACACTTGTGAACAATAAGTAAAATATTTTTCATTAAACCATACCAATATTTTACTCTGCATGACCACAGAAGTGTGTGTGCTTTGTACAGTATGTGTGCACACATTCACACACACATATTTATAAATACACATGCACATACATAAAAATATAACCATTTATTTGCAAGAGATAAATATTACAAAAGAGACATTAGACTTGTATGAAAGAAAATAGTTTTGAATTTTGTTTATTTGTTTCTTCTTTGTTTATCTTGAAGGGGCACAGCCTTCAATAGCTTTTCTACTTTCAGAAAACTTGTTCTTTGCTGACAGTTGGGCTATAACTATATTTCATAAACCCTAAAGCTCCCAAGTTGCTGGAAATAAATTGATTTTGTGAAAATATGCGACACACAGGTTTTCAATATGGGTCCTGAACAGTCTGTCCCTAAAGTAGTTATTTCCATTTACACCCTTGACCTGCTGGTGGCTTTGGTGGTGCTGTAGTTTTTCATGTACTTCAAAAGTCACAGATCTGTTTCCATCCTTCTTAATTTAATATAGACTGCACATGCTTCTATCAGTAAGAACTTTCATTTTTATACTTCTTCGATTTCATGACACCAGTGGTTCTATATTTCACAGTGTAGGGAGCAGAATGAAATTACACTGCTCTCAGACTTCAGCAATATCTGGTTTATGTGATTCAGGACCTCCACACAGAGAAGAGGTCACTCTCAATATTTCTGTAAATGGCTCTTTCTGAAGGAGTATATATGGTAAGTCTGATGAAGTGTGATTTGTTTGTTGTGTCTAAAGTGGGGCAAAAGCCCCACAAACTTCCGTGATAGTGGTAAAATGCAGCTGCACAATTCAAGAACCAATTATGCTGTTTTGACATAGTTTGTAAGAAGCTGGAAAATTTTAAATAAGCATTTCTAATATTTTGCTATCAGCTGTCTTGTATCTTGCTATCACAATCTCTGCCAGTAGGATTTTGGCTTTTTAAAAAGTGTCCTCCTTTTACATTGGAGAGCAGAAGCTGGCCTTATGTCCATCTATGCTTCAATAAATGACTATTGCTATACAGAATGTGAATGATCAGAATAAATTTAAAAAACTGGTTTTGTGTACCAAAGTAAATTGATATTCATACTGAGTATTTTAAATACTTCTTCACTGTGTACTTTCTGAGCTCAGGTAATACCTCAAGAGACTTTACTGTAATTGGTTCACTACAGAACTGTGATTTCTATTGTTTTAATGCCTGCAATTCTCATAGATATTTCTGTCCTCACTCCAACTGTCAAACCGTTGATATTCTGACAAATGAGTTATTTCTCTCAATAGACTGTCTTATGTGATGAATCTTCCACTACAGTGACAAAATAAACAGAGAACACAATGCACAATAAGAAAAATATTGTCTCAAATATTGGTAGGAACCTATTTGTTAAACAGACAGTGTGAATTAGTCACATCACAATTGTAAAGGCAGAAGTTCCCAATACTTTCTTCACCCCTGCTTCTACCAGCACTGCTGGGCTCCCAGCATTGGGAACAAAAATCCAGGTTAATGCAACCACAGAATCACTGCCAGTGAAGTGTTGATGTGTGAGCTGTCACAGAAGCTTGACCTCTATAAATTAATGGGACCTAAAAATGTCCATCCATGAATGCTAAGAGGGCTAGCTGGCATACTTTTGAGGCTATTCTTCATAATAATTTAGAAGCTGTGGTGATCAGAGAATGTCCCAAAAGACTGAAAGAAGACTACTAACAGCCCTGTCTTAAAAAGGGCTTAAATGAGGATCCAGAAAATTTTGGGCCCATCAGTCTTACTTCCGTTTCTGGGAAAGTTACAGAATGAATCCTCTGGCGGGCTATCACAAGTCAGATGAAGCAGGTGATCAGGAAAAGCCAGCATGGATTCACTAAGGGCAAATTGTGATTGAAACACCTGATCATCCTCTATGATGAAATAACCTTCTCTGCTCATGTGGTGAGAATGATAGATGCATTGCAGTTTAGACCAGTGGGTGGGAAACAGACTGGCCAGACAAACCCGGAGGGAAATGATAAACAGCTCCTTTTCAAATGAGCAGCCTGTCACAAATGGAATCCCAGAGGTCAATATTGGGCCCCATATTGTTTAATATCTTCATAACTGGCCTGGAAGATGGGATCAAGTGGATCGTGATGGAGTTTTTCGATGATACCAAAGGGAGTGAAGAAAGGAGACCCAGCTGCAGGAATACCCGAATAGGCTGGAAGAGTGGGCTAACGAGAACTTTATGAAGTTCAACAAGGACGAATGTAAGGTCTTGCACATATGAAAATATCACGCAGGAGTGAAGCAAAGGCTGGGATCTACCCAGCTGGGGAGCATCTCTGTGGAAAGGGACCTGGGAGTCCTGGTGGACAACAAACTTATTTGAGTGAAGAGTGTGCTGGTGCAGAAAAGAAATCCTGTGAGATTCTGGGTTGCCTCATCAAGGACATCAACAGCAGAGATAAAAAAGTCATTATTCTACCTGCTTGTGCTTGTCTGGCCACACTTGGAATACTGTGTTCAGGTTTGGTCCCCACTATGGAAAAAAGATGTTGATAGGCTGCAGAAGGTCCAGAGAAAGGCCACAAAAATGATCAAAGGACTGCGCAGCCTAGCACGTGAGGAAAGGCTGAGAGAACTGGGCTTTTTCAACCTGTTTTTACTAAATGAATGAGACGTAATCTGCTTTTAAATGAATACATGAGTTTGTTCTTTTCACAGAATCAGGGGATTGAGAGATTAAGGGTGAAAGGGATGACTGGGTGTCATCTCAATCATTTTTTCTCCAGGCTAGGCAGGCCCAGCTCCCTCTTAAAAGAGATACAGACAGACCCTTAAAAGAGAGTTTCCTCTTAAAAGACATAGTCCAGTCCCTTAATCATCTTTGTTATCCTCTGCTGGACCTACTCTAGGAGCTCTATGTCTCTTTTGTACTGGGGAGTCCAGAACTGGACAGATGACTTCAGATATGGCCTCAACAGGGCTCAACAGAGGGGCAGGATCACCTCTCTTGACCTACTGGCAATGCTCTTCCTAATGCACCTCGAGATCCCATTGGCCATCTTGGCCACAAAGACACACTGCTGGCTTAGGGACAGATGTTGTCCCCCAGGTCATTTTCTGCAGAGCTGCTTTCCAGCAGGTGTCCCCCGGCCTGTCCGGATGCATGGGGTTTTTTCTCTCCAGGTGCAGGACCCTGCACGTGATCTCCAAAGGAGATCAGAATTTGTGGTAAATTTCATTTTTAAAATCAAACTAGTACTGTCACCATATCCCATTTGAAATTCCATTGGTACAGCTTCCTGAGACTTAACTTTTCTATCTATTCCTACCTATCATGTGAGCTCTCTCTGACCCACAACTGCCTGCTACAGTTTGATACTAAAAATGTCATAATGATGAGCCAGGAGGAGATAGGTTAGAAAAAACAGGATCTTCTCTAGAATGTAGTTTCATTATTTTGCATTTAAAACACACTTCTGAGAAGATATCCTATAAACAAATCTGTTATTTCTATAATATTTAATATTCTCTAATTATATTAATTTCAAGTGCAACGCAAGTCCCAACTAATTCCTGAAAAGCCTTTTACTCTGAAACAATAGATGACTTATTTACTTGTCTGCTGTTGACTGAACCCATTTCTTTGCTTTCATGACAGTTATTTTGAACAGAGAATGAAATTCATGATGTCAATAAATGCTTTAAAGTTTAGATGCACTTCCAGCAAGACACGATTGACTTAAACACAATGTATATCAAGATACTTATTATCTTCATAATTTTTCAGTTATCCATACTATTATGATAAAACTGAAGATTTAGTTGCTATATAAATATATATATACACACTTTGTATTATATCAATATCTATATTTGTAAAAATATTTTCCTAAAGAAAAACGTAACCAAGCATGGTGATGAGAACTGGAATTGGAAGGTACTGAGAAAATTTACTGTACTGGTGGACATGTGTTGTAAATTTAGTTACCTAATTTCATTTAGGTCCAGAAAGAACTAAGGAGAGTGAAATATATCTTTGTTAACATGTAGAAAAAAGGCCTTCAAACACTGAATCAGATTTTTTCAAAAGTTTTATAGACAGTGAGTATGAAGCCTGTACTTAATGTATATAGTAACTTTCTTCTTATGAACACATTTAAAACTTTGCTGTTTGTCAACTTGCACATAAGCTAAGGAAAATTTATTCTGTCATACTGAAATTTAAGGAGTTTCTTTTTTTTATTTCACAGATTATTACAGTTTCTTATTTTTATTTCACAGAGTTGGAAGGGACACACAAGGGTCAAGTCCAACTCTTAAATGAATAGCCCATATTGTGCACATTTGAAAAAACTCTGAAATGAGTCATTACCTGAGAAGAGTCAAAGAGCCCAGGGCAGAAGCAGAAGGATCCATCTAAAAGTCACCTGCTGTCATCATTTGAATGTATCTCTGTCAGGCTTTCTCCAGGCTTTTATATATTTTCAATAGCAATTTCTTATTTCTCATAGCAAGATACATACACAGCAAAACTATTAATAGAATGAATTTGTATTGGATTGTCAGATGTTCTGTAATTATGATTTTTTTCTGCAGAAAACAAACCTGTAAACTCTAATGAAAACACTAATAATGTATTTCCAGAAAGAGTTACGCGATTTAGTGAAAGGAGATTAAATTATTATTTTTAAATTATTATTAATTAACCTTTTTACTAAATTCAATGAAGCCATGAAGAATGAACTGAGTATTCTGATGTAATTGGTTCTCTTTGTTATACCCTGTTGCAATAATTCTCAAAGCATTAAAACAAGAAGGTGCTGCTGGATAGCGTCATGAAGATGGGAAGTGAGCCTCCACTTCCATTTGTTCCTCAAAATCTTGTACTCTTAAAATTTCAATAGGAAATATGAATAAAAGATAATGTATTGTTTTGGTTGTAGCTAGGGGTTTCACAGCTGAAAAAAAAAAAAGTCTTCTGGGTTTGTTTATTTTTTCTTGTAGGGTTTGAAGGTTCTTAATGATGATAATAACTTAGCTTTCATATCAGTATCTCTTTCTCTTGATAATGTTTCACTAGAGTGATAGTTTTTCCTTCTCACGCTATTGGAGTTGTACTGAGGTTTGCTAGGGGTTAGAACATAGCCCTTGGGAATTCAGGCCTAAATTTCAGGTCTAGTATCATAAGTCTCTCTTTTGGTAATTGAGTCTCTATTGAAGAAACCTTATGAAAAATTGCACACATAAAAATAAATTCATTAAATAGGTGTTACTTTACCTGTCAGAATGTGCACTAGACTATTGGCTGTAATGATCACATTTGGTGGTTAGAATGTAACAACTTGTCAGCATATCAGAGAAAAACCTGCTCAGTTCAGGAGAAAAGTGATTTGTTGATTTATTAACAACACGTAATTAGCAATTGCTGAACTATACATGCATGAGTACAAATAATTCAATAGATTGTCTTATTTAGAAACTTACAAAATGTTAATACAGCCATAAATTTTAAGCCTATTTGGATATCTAACCCCATATAGTTCTAATCCCTTGCAAAGTCATTTACTGTGAGGGTGGTGAGGCACTGGAACAGGTTGGCCAAAGAAGTTGTGGATGCTCCATCCCTACAAGTTCCCAAGGCCAGATTGGAGGTACCTGGTCTGGTGGAAGGTATCCCTGTACATGGCAGTGGGGTTGAAGCTAGATGATCTTTAAAGTCGACTCCAATCCAAGATATTCTATGGTTCTGTGATATTGATGAAGCTACATTTGGGCTACAAACATACCCTGTTTGCTGGGGGATAGGGCAGATTCCTTGAGTACACACCCCTCCTTGACTGATGGGGGTGATCCTGCTCTGTGTGTTTCCCTGCTGCTTATTACCATTCACTCTCCAGAAAAGGAGGACTCCACAAGTCCCCACAGGCACACCGAGATGAGCTTGCTGTCCCCCACGCTTTCTGCTCTAGCTGCATGCAGGCTGCTCCCAGTGCTTCTCAGAGGGGCTGCACCATCAGCCCTCAGACAGGCTGCAATGCTTGTAGGGTGACTGCCAGCAGTGGCAAACCAGGGGCTGACTGTTTTCAGGGATGCTGTTTTCACTCCGTCTCACTGTTTCCATTTCTTTACTTCTTTTATGCTTCCTCTTTGGGGGTTGACTCTTGGTTCAAAAGTTTTTTTCTAATTGCCTGGTTACTGTTCAAACCAGATGACAGTCATATTCCTCTTAAGAGGCCTTTTGGAAAGGTTGAACCATGTGATCATCCCCATGCTCATACTTAAAAGCTTCTACTGAACTTCTGATATAAGCACTTAGACAGTCAAAGCAGCATAATTATCCATCTGTGCAAACAGTTATGATCTTTGAATTCACCTGAAATTTAGCAAAGAAGGATGAGTAATAAAGGAGTCCCATGAGCCCAAATCCTTTAAAGGTAGACTGAGCATTTCATCTAAGAAACCGCTGGTCAATAGAGAACTCATCTGGTTGATTACAGTATTAGCTACACAGATGTCAATCATGTTCTGTTAAATCCCTATAAACCCTGGAACAACAGTATTTTCATCTTTCTCAAAACTGAAAGGATTACATCTATATGTCTTACTGGTGATAACATTGCATAATAAAAGAATTATTTACATTAAAACTCTAGCTCCATGTGTAAAATCTGAAGTGTTATTTCACATGCACACACACACACATTTTCACTGTGAGAAGAAATAATGCTCCTTATTTTTTCCAAAGCCTTTCCCAAAAACATTTCTCACGGTACTTCAACAGAGTACTTCCAGGCACAATTCTGTATCTATCATTTGCTTATTTGTTCACTGTCCAGGGTGCATTTAATGTTCCCAGTGCTCACAATCTTCTGGTTGTTCTCTTGACATTTAGCCATTTTTCTATTATTTCTGCCTTTGTGCTTACAGAAGCTCATTTGATATTTTCAGAGGTATTGCTGCCAAAGAGGCAGCAATATTTCATGCAGCAACTTCAGCCAGACTTATATCAGAGGTTTCTGGAAACTCACATGTTGGATTAATGGAGACCCACGTGTGGTGTCTGGAGAAAGGTGCCTTCTCCAGTGGAAACAATTGCAAAATTTAACTCAAGAAGTTAGAAATTAGGGTGTCTTCCAAGGTGATGAAGGATGTCAGCACTATGAAAAGTTGAATAAAATTTCAAAAAGGAAAAAGTATATTTTTTTTAATCTTAGTACCATGTTCTAGATAAGAAAACAGAAAACAAAACACCAAGAAATGCATAATTTCATCATTTAAGCATATGTCACTCTAGGTTGCAAAAAGAAATCAGTTTGCTCAATACCCATATAGACAGCTCTATTTCATATTTTGATGAAGGCTTTTTAATAAATAAACTCAGAAATTTGGTATCTAATGATGAGAAATTATTTCAGTCTTGTTCAATACACTTAATCTAATGTAATCCCTCCCTCCTTGATGTAAGAATATGTGCATCAAAGCAAAAATTCCTTTGATCATATTCTTTCTCATGAAAATTGTTATTTCTAATCTGGTGTAGGTATTAGAGAGGTAGTGTTCTCCAGTAAAATGAAGGAAAATATTTCTGTTTTCATTATAGCCCAAAGTGGCATGTTACCCAGGAAGATTTTTTTACTTACATTAATACTTATTTATGTAATCATGATCTTGATGCCAGGATTAGGTTATCTCTTCAAAGTACAATTTGAACAAAAGTTTATTAACAAAATCTTTCATTTTAAGTTTATCTTCTATTAATTAAACAAATTATTAATTATTGTCTGTAATCAATCTTCCTCATTAATAAGCACTTCTATTTCTGAAATATCTCAAAGAAGAGAAAATTTTTACCATATATACTTAACAAGTTACTTGCTCCCTTACAGAAATCAAAATACACTGAAATGCACACTATCAGAAATGGTGTTTTATATACTGTTTTAAATTTCTATCACAGAATCAGAGAAAAATGAAATAGTTTATACTGTAATTCATGCAACTGAAGAAGAAAGGAATAAAAAATAAATAATTACTTCAGGATACTGAAATGCTTCTAAAGTATGTGTGGTTTGTAAAATGTCATAGCATAAATTTATGACCACAATTTGGTACTTTTTTACCTACTTACTTTGGTGATCGAAGATACAAAGGAAAAATAACTGGCATTTCAGGGTTCCTCTTTAATCTTCTGAGATACCTATTCCAAAAGAAGTTTAAGAATACTCTGTCAGGAGCCTCCACTATGATGAAGGCCAGCATATAAAGTCATTGAATAGGTTAGCAGGTAAACAAGAGAGAAAACATGTCTCAATTTCTATTTTGAAACTTCAAGGACAGTTATGACATCTTGAAAGGTAACTATTGATATTCCATTTGCATTTTATAATGCATTCAATAAAACATGAGCCTGAATAAGCATTGTAACCAAAACAAGTAGTTCTCTGCAACATCCAGAAGAGTTTCAGCTGGAGAATGAACAACTTGAGAGAGAAATTGCTGGCTGACTGCTGAGAATGGAATGAAGTTTTCAGGTATAAATTAACACCTTTTGTTTTGTTGTGATGTTATACAAATGCTGCAATGAGACATTTATGTATTTTTTTACTATTCTTCCTGAATCTTCTCTATATGTGATATCTCTGTATAAGTGAGCAGGTGCTGAACACTGCTTTTCTGAAGCAGTATTTTCACATCAAATGTGAATACTGTGAATTGTGAAAATGTGAATATACTCAGCAATTAGCACGAACTGTTAGGTGGTCTGGTAACATGGACTGAGATCTCATCCTCATGACAGGACCAATTTGGGGACAAGTGGCCACCAATTTGGAGAAGAATATCTTTAAGCAGTCAGAAAGAATGTCTAGAACATACTTGTGCTTTTGCTAAAAGGCGTGCATTCATCACATGCCTAGAAATTTTCTATGACTTAATACGGAATCATATTATTTCAGTTGGCAGAGAGAGAGAGATGGCTTGGAAAAGACTTGCCACTTTATGTTCACAGTTAAATTAAAAAAGCTGATTCTACTGGGATTGAAGTTAACAGCAAAATTCCTGCTTATTTCAATGACAGCTGTATTGGCCTATAAATGTCCCTTTGTTATGCTTACTCTGCTCTGCATAGTATGTTTTCCTTTAACAACATTCTGTAATTAACAACGATCTGACAGACTGTAAGATCCCACTGTTTGGTACTTGTTATTGCTGCACAAAGCTGCATTGTGTGTTTTGTTGATAGAGGGAAATTGCAGTTTAGTGAAATGTGCTTTCTTTTCCACAAAATAGCTCTTTCAGTATAACCACATGATGCTCATACCAAATAACAACTTGCTGATTATACACTCATAAGATTACCATGCTGAAGAGATGCAAACACAAGAGTATCCAGAATTTGCTGAAACTGGCAAATTCTGACTTAACTATGCATTAAACAAAACATTTAGCATCCCTTCCTCCACCCAGTCTTCAAAATTTGTTCAAATGACATGCTTTTTCTAAGTGTTAAATTAAATAATTTCTTGGCATAACTCTTCTGTTTTGTGTACCTGACAGGTGACAATGTCATTTTTCTACTTAATGTTATTTGGACAATCAGTGATTGAAAAAGCTAATTTAGTATCTTCATATTTCATTTATTTAAGAGATCATGGCATCATTTTTAAAACCTTTACCTTGTTTGCACAATGTATTCAAGAGCCTTAAAAGGAAACAATAGACAAGGATTTATTAGAATGGATTAGTTAGTATAATTCTTCCATCATTTATCTTCTGCTTTGAAATACATTTTGTTATATTTTATTTGAAAGGATATTCAACAGAATTTTATTCACAATGAATTTGCTTGCATAACAAGTAGGAAAATGACAGTCCTGCACTCATATTTGATCTTAGGCTAGTTTGATGATAAAAGTTTTAAGAGAAATTGAATGCTTGTGTGCCTATAGTGTTATATGCGCAAAGACTTAAGTATCATTATACATTTAGAAACATCACTATTTCTTTAGCTTAATTCATACAGATTTAAGTTAGTTTAGACATCAATTTTCAAACAGTCCTTATTAATAAAGATTGATAAGTACTGATGTGTTTTATAAAAATACTCAGGAATGTGAGACATTTTTATGAGCATACAGACTGTGAAAAAAAATGCTTTGTAAATCAATACATCCCAGGATTTGGCCTCAACTGATATTATTTGGGGTTGAACTCTAGTAATATCCTATTTCCTCCTCAGCCACACTTTTCCATTCTGTTCTTTTAACCAGGCCTAGTATTGTTTCCATTAACAGAATGAAAGAATTTGCAAAAGTATCTAGATAAAGCATATAGTTTATTTTTAAAGCATCTCTCAGGGGTCAATATGATCATTTTGAATTCAAATACATGCTGTTAATGAAATTGGAAAGAGAGAATGTGAAAGGTGGTATGATATGAGAGTGCTAACACCAGTGATTGACTGGATTTAAAGATTCTGTTGTTGAACTTTGCCATTAAACAACAGAAACTCCACCCAGATAATAAACATTGATTATATGTAAATGCCCACCTCAAATATAGAAACTTAATACTTAAAAAACCAGACATAAAGCAACTCCATTCCTTCTGGAACAAAAGTCATTAAACAATTACTTCCTTGTTCCAGAAGGAAAAAAAATTGTCCTAATTGTATCAGAAGGCTAATTTTATACTATACAGTAAAGTATGACAGTGAAAAACTTTGGCATTGTAGATGAACCTCTAATCTCTTTAATTTTATCCCTCACAGATAAGAATGTAGGAAAATACCAATAATGCTAAGTCAATACCTAATATTTATTCAAGCTGCAACTCAGTGAAGCAACAGTCAGTTTAAGTACATGCTCCCACTTATTTAGGTACATTTTAGTCCAAAATAGAGTCTCACTTCAGCTTCTGTTTGAATCTGGAGAGGTGTTCTGGTTTGCTTTTGAAAACCAAACTCCACTTGTATAGCTGCAGAAGCTGATATCCTTCTTTCTGTCTAAATGATAATGAGACTAAATAAAAGTCATTCTCTCCCAAGAAAACATTAACATTTAACAACTCAAACAATGAGACATCTTTCTCACCATTTTTAGAATCACAAGGATAATTTACAATATCTAATTCATGTTTGTCAATTTTGTGTCTTGTTTCTCAATGCTCTTTTCATCTATCTTCTCTTTATGACTGTCTACTCTGGCAGAGCAGGCAGTGTCTAAATGTTTTGATTTCAATTAAAATTATTGTGTTTTGTGCAAATTTTTAGATGTGAGACACTACAGGTCAGTCGGCCTGTCCTTGATACCTGGGAAGGTCATGGAACAAATCTTCCTCAAAGCCATTTCCAAACATGTGAAGAACAAGGAGACTGAGTAGTGACTATGTATTTATGAAAGGAAAATAATGCTTAAACAGCCTGGTAGCTTCTTACAGTGAAATTAATAGCTTAGTGGACAAAGGGAGGGCAATGGATGTTTATTTTGAATTTTGAAAGTCTTTTAATTTTGTTTTCTGTGAAGTCTTCACAGACAAACTGAGGCAATATGAACTAGGTATATGGACATAGAGGTGGACTGAAAAACGGCTGAACTACTGGGTTCAAATATTTTTGATCAATGCACACCTGCAGGCCTGTCGGAATTCAGCACAGCGGAGCCCAGTCACTAGAGTAGTACCCCAAGTGTCTAATACTGTTCAACACCCTCATTACAGAACTGGGCAGTGGGGCAGAATGCAAATGATCCTCAGCAAATGACACAAAACTAGGAGGAGCTGGTGATACACCATACAGATGTGTTATCATCCAGAGGGACTTCAAAGGGTGAAGAAATGCTTGAGTTACCAGCGACTCTCTGTAAAGAACCTTTTCCAAATGTTCAATCTGAGCTTTCTCTAATGCAGCTTCATTCCATTTACTCACATCCTATCACTGATCACCAGAGAGGGGAGATCAGCAGCTTCCCATCTGCTGACACCCTTGAAGAAATTGTAGATTGTGGTGAGGTCCTGCCTCAGCCTTCTCTTCTCTCGACTGAACTACAAAAGTGACTTCAGCCACACCTTGTAAGTCTTGCCCTCAAGACATTTCAACATCTTGTCTCCCTCCTCTGGAAACACTCTTATCATTTTATAGGCTTCTTATACAGAAGCACCTGAAACTGCACAGAGTAACAGCATTTGGGCCACTGTGTAGCGTGGAGTGGGACAATTGCCTTGCCTGACCAAGCTCTGATAGTAATGAATAAAGAAGACAGAGGCAGTGTTTCCTCTGTGGTACCCTGTGACAGCAAAAGAGGAAATGGACAGCAACTGAAATATAGGAAATTCCATTTAAACAGAAAAAATGTTGGGGGACAGGGTGGGGGTGTCAAACAATGAAACAGGTTACCCAGAGAGGCTGTAGAGTCACCATTTTTGGGAATATTGAAAAACTGACTGTTTGTGGTCTTGGTCAACCTGATTTAGCTGATCCTACTTTGATCAAGAGAATTTGATTAGACAGTTGCCGGAGTTCCTTTCCAAATATCATGATTTTGTAATTCTGATCTAGAGGTCACTATTACATTGTAATTTTGAACAAATTGTTTATTTCAAGTAAATTCATCCAAATTTAACTGGGGTTTCTGGTATTAGATATCAAGTTACATAGAGCTAGGTTTGGCTCTGATATTCAAAAATTTAATGTAAGACCAAGAATGTGAGTGTTCTGTGACAGACCAAAGGTCCACGTCATTTACCTACAAAGAATAGGGTCAGAAGCTCAGCAGAAAAGTACAAGAGCAGTCAAGTCTATGCTAACACTTCCCTTGGTATAATTCCTCACACCAGTTTGCTATATTCTCTTTTTCTTGACATCCAAAGGCCCTCCATAGATGGATGCTAGATAAGATTTTAGCCCACAGACAGAAGCCTACAGGTAAAAAAGAAACTGGGAAGTTAGGTGTGAGGAAAGAATAGCACTCTGCTGAATTCCTCCCTTGCAAGACAGCACATAATCAAAAGACTAAGGTGGCATATGCTTTGAAACAGTGGTAATTCAAACCATTGCATGCTATATTCTTTGACAGTGGTTTCCCATTGTCTGACCTGCATAGCTGTGGAATGGAGTTTACTGAACCTCAGGTGAGTATCCTACTGAATCAGTCTCTGCATGAGAAAGGTGTTTCTTTTCTTTTGGATACTGGAGTTTGGAAACATCATTTCTTCCAAAGAATATTTTCCTTTATTCCCTATCTGAATGATGAGTCTACATATTTCAAATGGAAGAATGATCTCATTATGATACCAGATTTGGTGAGTGCTATACTAGGTTTTAAATGCTCATGATATAATGTAATTCAGATTCACTATTCCCAAAATGGTTCTTCCTGACTTCCACTTACTTACAGAAGCCTTATTCTATAGTGACCACTTTACATGCAAGCATTCATCTAGATGAAAGTCAGACAGGGCCTGTTAATTCTGGGAACAAATGGATTCTATATAAATATGTAATACACTCAAGTTACTATAATGAAATCTGTGTACATAGTACAAGAATGCTTCCCATTCAACTCCAGTTATGCCTCAAGGGAAAACAAAAAGAAATCTTTGAGCTTCCTTGTCATAGATCACAGAAATTTCTAAATTATTTATTTTGTCTAACTTAAGGAAATAGGATTGGAGCTAATTGATAAGCATACGAATCCATTTCTTTATTCAGCAATACCATATTGCACTGTGTGTTAAATAATCTCAACATTGAATCAGTGCTGATTTCTGAAAATTGTTCAAGCTAGGCAGGTTGCTGAGTGCAGTTTTTCTGAATGTCATGGGGGAAGTTAATCCTTTTTCCAAAGGCAGAATGATGATGCTTAGACACATGACTTTATTTCGCATCATGATGAATGCACCAAAAGTCAAGCATAAAGCCATAAAGATATAAAGTTATGATTTTTGGATCATAATCATAAGTCATTGTGAATGATGATGGAAGCACTGTTTTCATATCACATGTATCTGCTTCCTCTTTCCCTGTAGAAGAGATCTAAAAGAATTACTCATAGGAGCAAATATTTGTATGAGGAAGTTATTAGAACTGTTTCCTGACATATGGGAGTAGCTTATTTGGTCTGCTGTGCATCATTAACACCTTCATAAAGTTGCTTGTATGCCATCAATTATGTAATTGCAAATTGGCATTGAAAAGATTGATATCACAACGCCAAACAGTATGTTAATTTCCTGCCAGATAATATTATGATAACATACATTTCTAGACTTAAGGGCTTTTCTTTTCAAACATAAATCTTTTTAGTACAAATGTTTTCCAAATACGCTTTTAATATAAAAATACTAAAATATATATCAATGAATCAATATTCACTATGAAAGAGTGCATAATATTATAAAAAGTTTTTAAAAGTCTACATCACTGTTTTTAGCAGATTTGCCTGCAAGATGATTTCCTTCCCATCTTCCTGACGGGCAGCACAGATGATTGTAAATAAATGGAATTATATCTGAGTAGAATCACAAAACTCATGGCAATGTGTACTTAACATGAAATATGAATGCCTCAGGAATTACACTTCCACTACCCTGAGGCAATGATACTCAGTTTTACTAGAGCACTGTTAGGAAGAAAAAACAGTATATTCTTTCATAACTTGATTCTTTAAAGTCAGGCTTTAAGACTTTTCAACATGACAGATTTTCACTAAAAAATCTTGGCAGCTCAAAAACCTTAGAACAGTGTGAGTTGCAAGCAAAAGATGGAGATGTGAAAGAAAGTACAATTTCCTTCTCTTTTGTTCAGATTGTGACACATCCTTGCAAAACACAAACTTTTCAGAAAACCAGCCATGTTCCTCTTAAACCCAAATTGTTACTTTGTCAGGAAAGTCAGTTCCATTCCTCTCAGCAGTAACTCCAGAAAGAAGAGAAAATGAAACCAGAAGAAAAACCATTACACTCAGTTTCTTTCCTATCATGAGAGCAATAATGTATTTCATGCATTATAGTTTTTTAATACTTAAATACTGAAAATATATATAGTCTCTTTATTCTGGATTTTCAACTTCCAGTTTCAGATGACCTGAAGAGGTAACATATTTGCATAAATTCATGAACACTCCAAAACTTTCCCCCTAAACTGTTTCATTTATCTAGATAAATACATTTATCTATGTGTGTTGTGTATCCTTAGTGATTTCTGAGGAGCTGCTATCAGTTGAGGGCTGGTATCCACAGACTAAAAGCCACATTTTTCTCTCTAGGAAAAAGAAAAAAAAACCAACAAAACAACAGAAAACTGTGTTCATCTAACACCTCAGATTACTATTATACCTGCTCAAAAATTACAGAACAGTTATTTTATCTTTTCAGAGCTCAGGGCTTGGTTATTACTTTTGTCTATTGCATACATCAGTTATTTCTATGACTGTGATGTGTGGAATGTGTACTCAAGTGTGCACAGACAGATACAAAATTAAAATGTCTCTCTGATTAGGGGCTTGAAATGGCCAGTCAAGTTTGGCAAATCATGGTTACAGGATTCATGCCACAGCAAGAGGTTAGGCTAGTTAGGCCATGGGACCCATTTTGAGAAATCTGGTCCACTGGGGGCTGATGGGGTCCACCTGTCAGGGAAAGAGAAGAGCATCCTTAGTAATAGGCTTGCCAAACTGGTGAAGAGGTCTTCAGACTAAAGTTAGTGACATGAGGCTGTGTGATGTGTTTGACATGCTGTCCTGTGCCTGGGTAGGAGCAATCCCAAGCACAGACACAGGCTCAGCAAATAATGGATTGGGAATGGATTAACCCTGAGAAGATGGACTTGGGGTATTGATGGAAAAGGAGCATGACTAGGAGGTTGGGGGAGGTGATTCTCTACCTCTATTCTAGTCGCTTGTGAGAGACTACCCTGGAGGACTGTGTCCAGCTTTGGGGTCCCCAGTATAAGAAAGATGGGTTGCAAGTCCAGAGGAGGGAAACAAAGATGATCAGAGTGCTGGAGCACCTTTCCTATGTACACAGGCCGAGAGAGGTGGGGTTGTACATCATAGAGAAGAGAGGCCTCTGGGAAGACTTTATAAAGCCTTCTAGTAGCTAAGGGGGGCCTACAAGAAAGCTGTGGATGGACTTTTTAAGATGCCATGTAGTGATAGAAAAAGGGTAATTGCCTTAAGATGAAGGAGCATAGGTTGAGATTAGCTATAAGAAGAAGTCAGAAAGAAATATCTACATGTATCTGTGAGGGCAGTAAGATACTGGCATAGGCTGCCCAGAGCAGTTGTGTATCCCTGGAAATGTTCAAGGACAGGTTGGATGGAACTTTGAGCAGTCTGGTCTTGTGGAATCTTGTTCCTAACCAAGGGGAGAAGGGCTTGGAACTGGATGATATTTAAGGTCCTTTCTAATCCAAACTACTGCATGATTAAGAAAATTCAAAAGCCAAGTGGCTTGCAATGTGAGAGCAGTTGAAGCAGAGTACCCACACTGATGCTGGCTGGTGTCCTGGTAGCTTTGAGAGTAGGGTAAATGATCACACAACTGGCTTGAAAAAACATCTATGCAGGGATAGTTGTAATTTAATATTTTGGATGAGAAAATATGAAGGGACTTGGCACAGACATTTTTTTCACTCCTACCAGAGAAGTAATGAGTTCTCTTGGGATGAATTTGGGCAGAAGAGTGGGAGGAAAAGCACTGAGGAAGAAAGGGAGTAAACAACTCCTGGACTCTTTGATTACATGTCAGTTCCCAGGAAAAAGACATAGATCATAGCAATGCTACTGTGGGAAATTCTTTGTAGTAAATTGAAAATGTGTAGTCATGGTCTGGTTTGGGGCTGTGGTAGCTGCTGTCACTCTATGGGGAACTCTCCAGTTCCTAGAGAATAAGTCAAACACCTTCATAATTCAAGATCCACTAATATCTGCTGGTGACTGACAAGCTGTCAGAGCACTGAAAATCTAGGTGCCCTCTGCTGCTGTTGAACAACCTGAGAGCTGTTAGAGCTGATATTTGACATCTGGGGACAAACCTGTCTCAGAGCTGGCTGCAGATGTCCACCATGGCATTGATATTTAGTTTAAATCTCTGCCTGAGAGGCTCAGGAAAGTCAAATATCTATAGAGGATCCAACAATGTAGGTTGTCTCTTGCCAGACCCACTTTCTGAGATCCTCCAAACAAGGACACTCAAGGCTGGAGTTTGTCACTCAGCAAGGATGGTGGCTGCTCACACCATTACCATGGATGGTACCACACAGCCCCAGCTCATCCCAGGGAGGTAAGAGTCACTCTTCTCCAGACACACAGGATGTCCTCCCAGATGAGGCCCAGGCTGAGGCTCCACAGGTCCCAGACCCTGAACCCCAGGGCATTGCAGGGCCATAGGCTTCTGGCAGTGATAAAAAAGAAAAAAAATCATATGTACCATGTTACTGTCAGTATCTGCAGTGAGTTAATAGGTCCAATGCTCCCACTCAACATTTCTCAGTCCATCCTAGCCAGGCACCACAGCAGGGCTGCAAATGGAGCTGCTGGGCAGGGGCCAGGAGAGAGTGAGCTGAGAGGGGTTCCAGCATGCCCTCCATGAGCCACCTCAGGAGCTGTGGTCCTTGGCCTTGCTCAGCTTGTTGGGAAGCAATAGCACTGCTCCTGCTGGAAAGGAGAGGGCACAGATCCTGCCAGCACATCTGGTCTCTGTTGACCTCAACACCTAGGAGTACAAGTGATTGATGACATATATAAAGATTAATATTCTTAAATACCTGCTGGAGGAGGGGAATATAGTCTTACACCTCTAATTTAGCTTGATAAGAGTATAGTTCTGAGCATGAAAGTGTCAGGGTCAAATATGCATTTTCCCCCCCATATTCCTGAGCTAGTTTTGTTCTGTGGAACAGAGATACACTGAGCCTGACCCTACTGGTTGCAATAACTCTTTGACAGAGTTGTGATATATTGCGCTAATTTATAAATTTTAATGATATTTGTGGCAGGAACTTAAGTAGCAATATACCATATATAGTAATATACATTTTAAGATGCCAACTCAAGGAATAGAAACTTAATCCACTCATAACACATATGGGATAGCTGGCCCTACCTGGTCATTGCTGCCAGTCATCAACTTCCCACTGGGAATTTCCTTCATGTTTAGCTCAGAATTTGAAATGACAGAAAGATGGATGAAGTAGTCCTGTTGCAATGAATCACAGCTTAAGCAACCTCAGAGGTGGACAGAAGGGCAGGATGTATGCAGCTATCCAGCTGTTTACCTTAACAGCTTTAGTGGGATTACAGGAATATGAGAACAGTGAGCTGGAACATGCCTGAGTTTAGCTAACTTGTAGAAGCTGAGAATATTTCTTTTTGGTCACTGCTACTTGCTAGTCTGCAATGAGACACTTGTCCTTTCTGATTCTTTTAATCTGTCACATTATATCTTCGCCGTTATATTTTCACATCTTGGACTGTTTTGCTTGTTTTGCTCCCTGGGCTAAGGGAGGATTATGCATGCCTTCTATAACTTCTGCTGCTGCCACATTCAGTGTACTAAAAATTATATAGAGATGGACATCACATCACTCAAAGACCTTAATACTAAAAAAAATTTTCATTATTTTTATTCTGTTATTATGCAGAGGGTAAAGTGCATAAAGTCTTCAGTTATTAATCTAGATGTGTTTAGGAAAATTATGCAAAAGATTAAGAAATTAAACTAAATAAAAGTAAGCCTATAATATATAAGTCCATCTTTCTACTCTACTTTTGAAAGCCATTAAAACTAAAACTATGGAAAGAAGTCAGTGAAAAAAAATCTTGGTGACTTCTGGACTAAATTGTTCTTTTTTATTATCAGTTAACAATTTACAGAGAATTCAAATACAGTTAGGTTCCTTATTTTATGTCAGTAGAAATACTATCTTCTGAGTTATGTTAGCAGGAACCTTCCTGAAAACCTGTTTACTTCAATGGACTTTACAGAATTGGAACTTACAGGACACGTCTGTTGGTGAAGGAAGAAATACAATATTGAAGTTGTACTCTTTTAGGTGTGTTGAAAAAAAATGGAGAATAAAAAGGATTAAAAATTATGCAGATGCATTTTTGCTTCTGAAATCAGCAAACAGTTCTGAATAGATACACCTAGGTATGTATAAGGTAAGAATGTTTCAGGGAAACATCATCTCTCCATACTGTTTTATTAAATCTTGAATGTTCTCTTAATAGCAGTATCACAAATTATTTCCTTACTTTTAAGTCTTTCATACTGGACAATCAAATGTACATGTTGCTCAGTTCCAGGGACAGAAAAGTTCCATATATATTCAGTAAGCTTCTTAGAGAAATTGCATTTCTAAAATAAAACAAACAAAAAAAATTATATATCTACGAATTTCTATAAATTTAAACTGCAAAAGTATATGGATTTATGCTTAGAGAATGAAATGAAAACATATTAATTTCTAAATAAACAGAAAAGTGATTTATTTCAATCAGGTTATTTGAAGTGTTATTTGCTTAATTGAATCTTAATTCCTTGAGTTCCTTGAGTCCCCAGCAGGTTAATTTATTTCAATCTAATAATTTTTGCTGCATTGATTGAAGCTTTGACCCTACAAACAGAAAAGAATGACTTTACTTACAGTAGTAGTGTAATATAATTTAGTTGGACTACTTAGAACACTAATTACCAGAAATAATTTTAAAAAATATTAATTTCAACAGTATTACACAAATTAGCTAATAGTATTTTAATAATTCAGAAATATATAAGAATGTGCTTAATTTGACAAGTGATACGTGGTTAGTTATGAACATGTCAAATTCTCCATTTAATTATATCTGCAAATATTTGTTTCTGCAATGAAAACATTTTCCTGAAAGTAAGGAAATGAGGTTGAAATTGCCAAGAAAAAAAGGTAAAATTATTACTTCTATTACAAATTTGCTTTGAATTGCTTACATGGTATATGGATAAGTTAACAAAAAGAAAAAAAAAGAAAAACATAGATAATAAAATATATTTACTTCTTTTTCACTGCAGGGGACAAAAGCGTTACTGGAGTAAAGGATACTAAATCCTTCTCATCTGCACAATTAGTCTTTTCACCAGAAAATGCAATAAAGTTGGTCAAACTTTTTTTTTCCTGGTAAATCCACATAAAATCTTCCTAATTACCTTCTTTTACTTCACAAGCCTAGAAATGAGCTCCATGAGAAGCTAGTCTGTGATTTTTCCAGGACTGAGGGGAAGCTGACTGGCTGAGAGGTCCCTGGAGCCTCCCTTTTGTATTACTTAAGGATAGCTGAGTCCAATATCACCCTCTTTCTGATTACATGAGACCTTCTTCATCTGCTATGTGTTTTTGTAGATGCTACACATGGGCCTCACAATCACATCAGTGTGGCAGGGAAAAATGCAGGTGAATCTGAGATGGGAAGAGATGATGTTGACTCCAGTTCAGAAGGCTGAATAGTTTCTTTATTATAACTATATTACAATACATTAATATATTATTTAAAGAGGAGATACTAAAACTACATCCTAACTTCTAACTATCATATCTAACTACTCACTCAAACTCCCTCGAGACTCTCTCCCCGAGAGAGTCCAGACACAGGTGCATTCCATTGGCCATCAGAGCCAAACAATGCCCACCAGTGTCCAATCAACCAATCACCTCAGGTAAACAATTCTCCAATGCATTCCACATGGAAAAACAAGAGATAGAAATAGAAATTGTTTCCTTTTCCTTCCCTCTCTGCTCCTCTATGAAAGTCTCCTGAGGGAGCAGAAAATGTGGGTAATACACATCAGAATACTTTTTCCACAATTTCAGTTGAATTCCATCTGACCTCATGGACATGAATGTATCCTGAACTTCTTGCTTTCCCACTTCTTGAATCAGACTTTATCTGTGAAAATAGAAAGAAAAAAAGGCATGGAGTAGTTCAGCCTTTTCAACATCTTCCACCACTAACTTCTCCCCCCTGTTTAACAACAGATCCATCTCTTCCTTGAATTTTCTTTTCCTATGCCTATCTTGAACATTTCTTCCTCGTTACATTTCATGTAATTTTCTTATTTTAACTTCAGTAAGTCTTTGGCTCTTCTGATTTCATGCAGAAGTGTCCAAACAATAATTTTGTCCAAGCAAATAATTCATGCTTCTTTATTGCTTCTAATAGTTGTTTCCAATTCTTGGATGTTTTTCAGTTCTTTGAAGCTTTTTATTTAGCAGGGGGGAATTTCTGGGGAAATCCTTGGTCCTCCTGACCTCTGAAATAGTTTGCTTATTATTTTTCGCTCTCTCTTTAAATAGTATAAGCCATCTCTCATAGGCGCCTTTCTACTTCATGGTGATTTCTCAGTGTATCCTGCCTTGTAATTCCTTAAGTCAACTGAAGGCTGCTCTCTGGCATTAGTCCAGAGTCTAAACAATACTGCTTATTTTCCCAGATCCCTCCTCTAGATCCTGAATTCAATCAGTCCGTAGTTATGAAGTCCCAGTTGGTGAGCACCAGGAAAGTAGCACGTTAGAGTAGTTAAGTCCTCCAGACCTTGCCTTGGGAGATAATCACCACCATGATCTACAAACCTCTTGAATTGCTCACACAGTATTTTCTTCCCAGGAGATGACTGTATGTTTGACAACCCAAATAAAAACCAGGTTTTGAAATCATGAAACTTCTGATAGTTCTGTACAAAAAGCCTCATCAATTACCTTGTCTTGTGGAGGTTTATGATGTGTCCTTACCACAACACTGCACTGTTATTTATTCTCTGATCTTGACTCAAAAATCCTCAGACCCTGTATTTTAGGGGCTTCTTTACTCTCCTTATATTTTGCCACCTGTCCTTTCTAGAATTTCTCACAAGTTTATTTTGGTTTTGAGAAAAGATTATTATCCCCCTCTTTCTTCTTTTTATATCTTTAAAGTAAAATCAATTATTTTTTGAAGCACAAGTTCTGACAGCAGTTTAATGAAGGAGAAGACAAAAAAAAACTTAATTATCTTGTTATTTCATGATGAGTTACTGTCCTTTTATTCATGTAAATAATGTGCCTATAATTATTAAATCTTCTAATAGGTTTCTTCATCTCATTGTCTAACGTGTGTTTTGGAGGGTTTTTTCCTATATTTTTGAGACAATAAAATGTAACAAATTACTAGGATTAACCTCTATGCAAGTAAAATAGTAGACCTTAGCAAAAAACTTCTTTTGCTTTGGAGTCTTCAGATGTCTCAGAACTTCTGTTTCTTTTTATTCTTTGTGCTTCCTCTCCTTGTAGACCATAGTAATATAATACATAATTTGAACAGTTGCTTATGCTAATATCCTATTAACATAAATGTGATTCATCTACTGAATTTCCATAAGCAATGGCAGAACAGAACATAACCATGGAAACACCCAAGACTTCCCTCAGATATGCTTTAAAGCAACACAGATTTCCTCACTTACTTAGCTTTTCTCAGTATTCCCTTGTGCCATTTCAGTTCTTTGCAGCTTTATTTATATTACAAGTAGAGAGAATTGATAATGGGCAAAAAGATTTAAGATAGAATATTTGTCACTTGTGATTGAAGACTAAGGAATTAGATAATGAAAAATACTATTTTATACTACTTTATTCATTACATAATTCAGAAATTAGCTATGTGATTTCATTATCATAAAACAATCTCAAAGAGTTGAGTATCTGTATAACAAAGCTTTAAACTTCAAGAAGACCTAAAACACCGGATTGCGCTGCTGTCTTTAAATTGCATATTCTTCAGTCTATCACTGATAAAGCAACCTATTTGAAACTTATAAGCTTTCTATTGTGGAATTTAAATATAGCTCACCACCCACACTACTGTGAATACTACACTTGCTTCCTGGTCAGTTACTGCTATGGTGGGTTTTTTCCATGGAAGAAAAAACCCATACACTTCTTTTTGTTCAACATTATTTGGTTTCATTCAAGGTAATTCTTAATATTAGTCAAAGACCTGGAATTTCTTAACACTGTACAAATGTTTAGTACATTCTTATCAGATAGGTCAATAGCGTCATCCCCATTTTTAAAGGATGCAGATTTCTGAAGAAACATTTCAAATCAGTATTGAACTCATCTCTTCCAAGTGCTGGTTAAATAAAACAAAAAAAAAAAAGGCATTTTTCTCCTTGGTTAGTTTTAAAAATAGCTGAATGTGGATCTTGAATGACAGTATTAAAGACAGTAAATTCCAGAAAATGGGCAACATTTATTTTTGTTTTCGCTGTTGCCATAATTAGTTTGTTTTAACAGGAAAATTCCAAATATCTTTTTAGTTTATATTTATTTTAACTTATATTTATTTTGCAGGCTAGTTCAATCTAATTTAATTTTGTCCTTTGTCAGCTTTGTGATTTTAATCAAAGAATTCAGCCATTTTGAAGCTCCTCCTTATCGCCTTATCTTATATAACAGATTACTTTTTTACTATGCAAGCACAATTCTTTCTGTTTTCTTTACTTGTACCATGTTACTTTTTTTTTTTTTTTTTTTTGGCATGCTTTTCATTTCCAC
>VXBC01011083.1:28373-85213 GCA_013399945.1 Ploceus nigricollis
TTTTTTTTTACATAAGAACTTGTTAAATGCAGAATATTTCTACAGTTGTTTCATCATGTACATCCAAAGTTGCTATAAAGCCTTCTATTGTATTTTCAGCCTTTCATCCCATTAGATGCAGTTATGCCTTACATTTCTATTTGCATGAATTGTGTCCTACATTTTTTCCTAGTGAATGAATCAATATAAAGTGGAGACATTTGACCATTTCATTTTATTTCACAAAATGAGATAAAGTTGTTTATGTGTAAAAGATCTTTTATGTCTCAAAGACTCACATCTCAGAGATGACAAAAGCTTTGCAATCAATTTAAGAACATATGAACAAATATTTTTTGATATCTGCAAAAATAGGAAGTGAAATAATCAACATATTTTTCAGTTGCAGATCAGGAATCATGGACAGAAAGTCTTTTCTTTTCTGGAAATAACTTCAGGGTAAATAAACCTCCAAGCTACTATAATCTAGCATAAAGCTCCTCGAATCACAGAATCACAGAATATCCTCATTTGGAAGGGACCCACAAGAATCCTCACAGCCAGCTCTTGGCCCTGCACAACACAACCCCAAGATTCACACCATCTGCCTGAGGGCATTGTCCAAAAAGTTCTTGAACTCTTAATATAATTATACACCAGGAATTAGGCAGATCAAATTACTCATTTTGAATGAGCCATAATACATGATGCTTTCACAGGGTTTTTTCCCAAACTGTAGGACAGAGTGGAAGTAAAAAGGAAACAATATTCCACAGCATAAAGGTCTTTCCTGCTTCTCAGGAATGATGATCCCACAAGCAAGTAGACTTGGGGCACAAAATATGTTGGGAGGAGACACAGCCAGGACATCTGATACTCTCCAAAGGGAAATTCTGTGCCATACAGCATCATGCTCAGAAGTAAAGGCTGAGGGAAATAGGAGAAGGGGAAAACATTCTTAGTTATGACATTTCTCTTCCCAAGTCCTCATCATGTGTGATGGAGCCCTGGTTTCCAGGGCATGCCTGCCCATGGTAAGTGGTGAATGAATTCCTTGTTTAGCTTTGCTTGTGTGTGCAGCTTATACTTTCCCTATAAAAATATCATTCCCTTTGGTCTGAAGCCACTTTAAATCCTATCCTGCTCAGTGACAAATTTACAGAGTGATGTATTTTGTCTACTAGCCTAGAAAGACAGAAAAAAAAAAAAGGCAGTATGAGTAACACTAGGGACACGGTCAGGTGCTGTGTTGCTTAAATTTAAAAGATGGTAAAGTAGGAAATGGAAAAAACCTATTTCTTAATTTTTTTTTGTTTTGTTTTGTGGAAAGCAAACCAGAATTTTGATTGATTGAACAATTTGAATGGTATATAGAAAACCTACAAAATGAAATAGAAACCTTCCAAAAAAAAACCTATAAAATAAGGTTTTTCAACACTAAATTATTTTATTATCAGTATTTATTTAAATAACAATAACCACAAGTCTGTCTAAATTTAAAAATCAAAAAGACAAGCAGAAACTCCAAAGTATACTTTTACCTGTTTTTGGAAGAGATAACAGCTAATCTTGAACCCTTTGAAGAAAAATACTTGAGGAAATTACTTCTGGATTTCTATGACAGCTGATATAAATAAATCTATTTTTTCAGTATGTGAAATGGCATGTGTAAGTGGTACTTGTCTGATAGCACTGTGGTAAATTAACTAGTCCAATTAACAGCATGGGGCACCTCTAGGATTAATTGAAAATCATTAGTTTATTTGTTGGGTTGGTATTAAGTATTTGTAAGTGCATACTGTATGAATGTTGTATTTCTTTAAGTGATATTGTAACTAAACAATGATAAGTTGTCTTTTTGGTGTTTTGTGTTGCTATGGTTTGTTTTCCCTGGAAGATGTTGACATGGGCATTTTGTTTTTAATTGCTATACTCCCTAAAGAGACTGTACAGTTCTTATGTTTAGCACAGCTGTTGTAATAGGGAAAACACCAAAACAAATATCACTAAAAGGTTTTGAATGGGATGATCAGCAAATGCCACAGAAATATACTACAGGTACAAAAAGTTATTTTTGCATATGCATGGAAGCAGACATCTCCACAAATACAGATGTGACATAAAGGACATTTAGGTAGCAAATATCTCAGAAAAGACATAAAATTCATACACGAAGATGACATTTCCTATAGAAGATAATAAACCATATACACAGAACAAGTCTAAAATACCATCAAGCCCTGAAATTAGAAATTTTGAGACATGTAGTTATAAATATGCAGTAGCCCGGGGAAGTCTGGTCAGTTTTGGAATGTGCCCAACTATCTAATTATAGTAACTTAAACTGGAATTTTACTATGACCTTCTACTTAATTGTAACTTAATTTAAGCATTTTTTAAAAAGGACAGTCCTACCTTCTGCCTTCAGGCTGGCATTTATTGCGTTTCTTTGAGCTCCAGCAAGATATGCAGCTTCTGAGATCATGGAACTGATCCTTCTCAGAACAGTTTGGTTTTCTGATTTGGCTTGTCACAGGTGCAACTGCTTGTACAGACACAACAAACAGCTACCTGGGCTCAAGACCACTCCACGTGACAGCAGCCTGGACTTATTGGCTGGCTGGGGACTGGGTAAAGAACTTCAAGACGAAATGCAAGAAATCCCAAGAAGAATGAAAAATATGATTTGATGATAGTTAAAATTCCCCATGATTTCAAGCACAGCTTAGTAGTAATGAAATTATGCAAGTATTTATATCTGAGCTGTGAACTGATAGGGATGTTGCAATGCCTTTTTCATTCCTCTATGGATTAAATAACTATAGAAAGCATACTTATAATGTAAATTTCATAACTAGGAATACTAGGGGCTATAGCCACAAAAAACTTAAATTTATGGCACCATTTGGCTTCAAATTATGGTTAGAAGCATTATAAGTGTCCATCATATTTCTGTGAAAATACTGTGCCCAGAAACTTGCTTTAAACACTAAAGTGTGACACACTAGCTCATGGGTGTTCAGTCTTCAAGAGCCAAAATTATGATTTGGGAGGTCTTAGATATCAGACCTGTATTCAGGCCTTTATGACAGTGATTTTGTTAAGTCAAATAAATGCAGAGATGAATATTTCTAGAGGGCTATAGAATTCAGGAAAAAACTAAACCATTAAATAGGTCACACAGGCTGGTCTTTTGATCCAACATGTCTTCTGGATAAGTTATTAGTTCTGACAGTGTAAATAAGTGTAAATAGTATGGAAGAAAAATATTGGTGCTTTTCTATTGTATAGGCCATCATCTTTAATGTTGTGAAAAGTATAAAGACACTTTTCTATACATGAACCTAAACACTCTGAAGTCACAAGGTGAAATGCTGAGTAATCATCTACCAGAAAGGACTTTATTGGGTGAGAAGAGCATGTCCCTTTCAAAAATGTTATCCCTAAGATGCGTTTTATCCAGCACACTTCTGTACTACTCCTATGTATAGAATCACATACTTTGCAAAAGACTCTTAAGACCATGAAATCCAAGCATTAATCCACCACTGCCAAATCCACCACTAAATCATGTCCCAAAGGGCCACATCTACACATCTTTTAAATACCCCCAGGGATAGCGACTCAACCATTTCCCTGAGCAGCCTGTTACAATGCTTGATAATCCTTTTGTGAATAAATTTTTCTTAATATAAAATCTAATCCTTCCCTGGGGTTCATCAATGTCTATAATCCAAATATCCTAATATGCATCAACTTGTCCAAAGTTAAATACATACACTGTTAAAATATATAAAAAAGGAAATATCTGAAACCACATGTAAAGATATAAATTTGAAAGATTTGTCCATATTTTAGTTTTGTCTTTTAAATATTTTCCCTTCTTTCATATATCTTTTTATTGTTAAAATTTTTCTCTTCTGTTGAAATATTAATGTTGTGAAATGTGTATTAATATTATAAAATAGATTTAGTGGTTAAAAAGTCTTACTGTTTGTGTATTGAAAGAAGATTGATTTTATATATATATATACAGGTAGTAAAACAGCCTATAAAAATATTGAAGAATCTGAAATAGATGGGAAAAAATATTTATTGCACACCTGGTATTTGAAAGCCCAGAAATATAACAAAGGAAGAAGACTACTGCAGTAGCTGAGGATTACGGTGATCACAAAATAGTGACTAGAACTCTTAGAACAACAGGTTGGTATATCAAAACTGCAGTAAAATGTTGGTGGGTGGTTTAATTTGTCACAAAATAACTTACATTTCTGAACAATGAAAGAGTGAAATTACTTTTCCTACGGTACTTGCTGTCCCAAGTTAGCACTGCCATAGTTAGAAAATACAAATGATTAATCTGAAAACAGTTGTTAAATTCATCTGGAGAACATTTCACACTATATTGTCTTGGAAAATGTACTGTACCATCTGTGTTTGAATAAGATACTCTTAGGAATCACAACGACCATGTAGGTCACAGAATCCAACCATCCAATGATAGTTACAAGCATGAGAAATATTTCCTTCAAATGGGTCCACAAACTATCTCACCACCAGAGTCACCTATGTTTAAACCTCAAAAGAGTCAGGATCAGAGGAAAAAACCCAGGTTATCTCAAGGCATTCCCCAGATGACAGTTTCCTGAAACATCAAGGAATGAAGATAGAAGAAAGAATAAAGAAGAAAATGTGGATATACTTTATGCCATTTGTGGTTCCTTATCAGTAAATTATAAGCCTCCAAATAAAGAAAAGACAATAATTTAAGACAGACAGTAATGGGGAGACAAAATATTGGTATTTAAAATAAAAATAAATAAAAGTGGATATAAAATAAAGAGAAAAATGAAAAGGTGCTTGGGAAGCATAAGCTTCCTAGATTGTGTCACATGCATACACAAAAATGTATTTGATGTTTCTCTTATGCAGCCAATAAGGTGATGTTAAATGTGAACTGAGAGTATTTCAATAAAACCATTGAAATTGCTGTGCCCAATCCCTTTTAGCTGTAAAAACAATACTAGAAGTCTAATATTACACATACACTGTTCTCCTAATTCTTGTCTTACATTTAAAATAGGATACAAACCAAAAATTCATACTATTTTGTCAAGTGCTACGGTACTCAGAACATCAGTACAAAAAATCCATTCTCTGTAAGTGTAGTTTTAAATTCACAGGAATAGATACACTTTTAGGGAATCTGGAAGTGTGACACAATAGATATTTTTGTTTGATAACAGAGATTTTTTTTCTGTTTTCAAAGGATGAGAAATTCCATTGGTATATTTCTTTACTGGAAAGTAGATAAAAAATTTGATTTTTTCCCCCTTCAGATTATTCAAGCTAAAATAAAATTGTCTCTTAAAATTTCCTGTAAATGAATATAGCTTTGATTGGTTTTCAGCAATTAGTTCAGAGGATACTGAAGAAAGGTTTATGTTAGCTCACTTCAGCTGAAATAACACTGGGAAAAATATAAGCACTGATGTTTACCAACAGTTATATATTTAAATGCTTACCAAAAATGCTGCCAATTAGAAATACAAAAATACAGTTGAAATATTCTTTTTGTCTTTTTTACTTTATTACGTAATTTCCACATAGCTAAGACTTATGTGAGCAAATTAGAAGACAACAAACAAGCAAGCAAGTTAAAATGTTTGTGCAGGCAGCAGCAGCTACTATTTTAGAGAACTCAAGTAATTATAGAATAGCCAATGGCAGCTAGGTTTTACAAAATATGTTGTTGTTGTACATCAGCTCCGGCATGCAGTGAGGGAAAGTTCACTTGCCTCAGGTGCCCTAGAGGTTGTTCATAATTTAGGTCACTCTGTAGGTTGGTTAATTCACTACTTACTCTCCAAAGGCCTTCAAGGAGCTATTACTACAGGGAAAATTCAACCCCTATTAAGTTGTTTTTGAAAATAAAATCAGTCAGGATAGACAGCTTGGAAGATTTAGAAACTACCATTTAACAAGTACATTTTATGAGGAAATTAGATTTCTGAAAAGCCTCTGCATCCTTCTAGTATGTGTAATAAACTTTCTTTTATGATGATCTTGGGAGAAAATACCTCACTAATATAAAGTCACAATTTGTGTGTTTTAGATTGCCCTAAGGATATGTTCAGTGCTGCTAAGATTACTAGTTCCCGTCTGAAGAGTTTGGATATTGTTATTCTAGATTTATATGCATAATATATTAATGCTGATTTAGTCCTCAGAGACATTCTTTCAATAAATTGGAACAGTATTACATACACCTTCACTTCTCCAGGCATTTCATCAATAAAATCTTTGGTCAACTCATGTGTTAAACAGGGAGAAGGGGTAAAAGAATTGAAGACTGGATAGCAAAGAGCTTTCTGTGTTATGATTTTAACACATTTGACACATTTGCTTTGTCATATTTTGTGTTCCACATAAACTTTAACATTCACAGAGGGTTTACAATTTTCAGTTTTATCCTTTCCTATGATATTGAGCTTTAAGTCTCCAGGTGGAGAAATCTTTAGCTGATTTGTTTATATTTCTAACAGAGAGCCATGATGAAACTTCATGTCAGTTGCTTGTTGAGAAAGCTGGATTTACTAGTTCTAGAAAAGCTAATAGAGGAGATGAGTACAGGCTCCAGAGACAGACAACCTCAAATACTTGGCAAAAAAAAGGGGCAATTCACCACTCTGAAATTCTTTATCACACATCCCACTTTAGCTTTCTCCATGGCCGATCTGTATTTTTAGATTCCACAAATGTTCAATTAAAATGGTTTTTCAGTTGTTTGCTTGTGCTTCATCACTTCTGCATTCTGCTGCAGTGTAGAGCAAGAGGGTATGTTCCAATCCAAAACAAGAACATGATTTTGCAAAGATTTCTTTCCAACTCTTGCAAATGCATTGGTTTTATTAATGGGTAAGGTGTATAATGTAGTAGAAATGTTGAATTTAAGGAAAAAAAAGTCTAAGTTCCTATATCCGTGTTATTCCTTTAAGATTGATGGAAACTTTGTGTGCATAAGCACTACGTGAGTGAACCCGTACACAACGCTGAGGCAGAGGCTGTGTAGTCATTTGAAGTTCAAACACAGTTTCATCTTGGCCATTAGTCAAAACAAGGCATCTTGGGAGGCTTCCAGTTTCACAAAGTAAGCCCTGTGAAAGTTCTTTAAAGGAACTATGCCTTAGAAAATATCCAAACAAGTAATGCCTTGATCCATAAATCACCAAAAAATGTCAAGAACAGCAAGCTTAGCTTTATATTTAACAATAGTCTCTCATCTAAAAATTCATGTGGGTGAATTCAGAAAAATATTAATTCTGTTTCAGTATACAGTCCCTTGAAATATCTATATTAGCATCTGAATAAAACAAGATCACTTTAAAATACCCACAACATTAAACTATTAAAATAATGAAAAATAACTTTGGTTTGTACCTCAGAATTCTCTTTAAGTTCTTCTAAAATTCTAGTATGATTTAAATTGTGAACAATTTATCAGGCAAACAAAAATGAGTTTTAAGTCTGTAGTATGTAACACATTTGCTAGTTTTGTGAAAATTGGATAATCCCATGAAAGTAATTCCTCCTCTGCCTTGTATGTGTGTGCTATTCCTCCAGGCCTACTTTTCAGATAGAGGGAAGGCCTCTATAAGCTCTGATTTGGGTTTTCTCTGCATTTGTAGATGCTGCTGAGAAGTGAACACAACCTGACACAGTGTTCACTGTGGTCATGCCAGTCTGCTGTATTTTTTGCACGGTGTTGCAAAAAAGGGCCTGCTGCAGTGTACTACAAAATTGCATTTTTCTTGTCTATGGCCTTAACTGAAAACCAGTTATCTAGCTGTGAATCTTAATTCCCCTCTCCTCACTAAAAAATAACAATACAGCATTTTTACTGTGCTAAGATGGACGTACAGAGGAAATGCTGTTTGGTATATAAGCAGAGCCTGACAGTTCAGAGGTCTATCTGAAGTCACTTAACAGCTCTGCACATATTACATGTCTGACGTGCACTTCTTCCTGTGGCTAGCACACCTATTTTCCACTCATTCAAAAGCTTTTTCGTTAAGAGAGAGGGATGGAGGGACCAGCGTGCCATCGCCCAGAGCGACCTACATAGCCAAAACCTAACTTTCTGTCTCTCTGTGACAAGCTCTTGCTCAGCAGACAGGAAGACTCACAGGTTGTGTGAATAGTCCTGGTGTGTTATACATAGAGTGGTGCTGAAGCTGTTCTCTCCTCTTTCCCAGAATGATTGTCCTGAGTCTTATCAAACATTATATAGTCTCTAAAACCACATGAGAATTTACTTCATAAAGGAATAGGTACCTGAATAGCTCACTAATCCAGTAAAGCCCATTAAACTGTGTATAAGATAACCCTGCTGAGAACTCAGCTAGCATTGAGTATCTTCTATTAATAATAATATTTTTCATGCTGGGTAGCTGAGGAAATGATAGTAATTTTTCAGTTAAATGGCATAAGTTTGTGACATATATTTTCTTTCCAAACCTATTATATTTAGATAAACATACTTAAATTGTATAATATGAGGAAAAAAGGGTTAAAGTAAAACTTTGATTCCCTGACATGTTTAAATATGTCCTAATATATATTTTGGAAAGATTTAAAGAATACAAATACTGTCCATTGCCTGCTGTGAAATAAAAATTCCTGTACTTTACTGTGGAGGAGTAATTCATAACAACTTACATCCTTCTCAGTGCCATCTGTGGAAGCAAGGGTGAGACAAACCAAAGTATAAATTGACCCTCTATCTTCTGCTGGAATCATATGCTAGAAGACAACAGATGTTAAGTTGTGAAGCAAACACCAAGAGATAAAGCATCCTTTCACCTGGCAGTTTGACAACTGAACTGTCAGTCAATTTTCATCCCTAAGGGACTTAAGCACCACAGTGAAGGTCCAAAGCAGAGACTGATCATACCATTCCTTTTCAATTGTATGTTCTGACTTATGCTCTATTTAAAAGGGCACTCTGATTCCTCCTAAATTCCCTGAAGTATTATTAGCCTTATTATTACTTCAAGAAAAGTAGCCAGAAGTAGATTTTGGTCTCTATCACATGTCTGAACATCAAAGAGACAGCTCAGGAGCTCCAGAGGGAGACTGAGAATTGCCATTTAAGTGTACCACCTAATTTCTTGAAAGCTACTTCATTCCCCTTTCTGTAATCCTGTTTGTGTGACAACTATATTAAACCTGCAAATGTAATGTGAATGCTGAGCTTGCTGTTGTTTTGTGCACCCATTTGATGGTCTTTTTGCATCTGTTACAACCTGACTCTGAGATCAGGTAAGGTGACATTTTTGTTAATAGATCCCTTGGGGCAGATTAAAGTGGAACAGCACTAAGTGACTGGTCTATATATGAGGCAGACACTTTAAAACAATTTGGTTGAAATGGAAAGGAGGTATGTAGCTAGTCTGGTTCTTTTCTATGAAAGTATAAAAATATCACAAACAAAATGCATAAGGAAGAGAAAGAAAGAGTAGGAAAGGACAAGAGACTTGATCATTACAGTTTGGATGTCTGTGGTCAGAGTGATGGTTGAAGTCTTGATCCACTGAGGGCGGGGGTGGGAGCCTGAGCAAGAGTTTGACAGGTTATGTATGTTTAGGACTATGCAGGAATGTCCTGACTCTTCCCTTGGGAGGGCATTTACACTGTCTGATGCAGCACTGAAAATGAGTCAGGTGGATGGATGGGGGAAGGGGGTGCTTCTGGAGTCTGTGATGGTTTATGGATCCTTTTAGTGACGTGCCCAAAGAGAGGAATGCCTTCAGGCTTACTTGTGAGTTCACAATACCTCCTCTGATGGGAGTTTTCCTTAACAGGAAGGAGGATATTGGCATGATAAAAGACATGACCTCACCTCAACAGAAACTGCTTGTTGGCCTTTTCCCTTGGCTGTTGTGAAGCACTTTGCTTAAGATGTGGGTCTTGGGCCATCGGGGAAACAATAGCAGGGCTCAACCAACCCATCCAAGCAAAGGTCAGTCCATCACAGCAACTCCTTTACAAACAAATAAGACTAGAAAATGCACAGAAGTGGTGTAAGTGACATGCTTCTTTCTATTCATTATCAGAGAGAGAATTCCAGGCTGTTTTGCTGATGCTGTGAAGGATATGGTTATGTATGAAGCAGGTGTAAATATGATAGGATCTGATTTCATCCCATTTGTCTCTAGGTCTCAGTCAGGACAGATGGATGGTACTGAAGTCTCCTTGCAGATTGACCATGCAGGTGCTCCTCAGAGAATATTAAATTACCATATATGTGTGGACCAACTGGCATGCTGCAGCTATTCCTAAACTTTCATATTTGCTGTCTGAACAACAGACAAGTCTGGTTTAAATATGACCATAAGATTGCTTTATGCCATACAAGTATCCCATTACTTTTTAATCAGTTGTTTTGTTTTGTTTTGTTTTGTTTTTCAGGTTTTTCTGTCTTTCCTAATAAGTGTCACAAATATCATTCTGGGTGCAATTTGACATGCACAACAAAAGTGTCATTTACAAAGTTTTCTATGCATATATTGAACATACATACCTCTGGTGGAAAAAAAAAAGGCCAGTGAGCTTTGTGGAACACAACTCTGTGAGTTTTTTGTTTCCTTTGCATAAAAAATAGGTTATGTGTCATATGGAAGGCTAAAGTAAAGCTGACATACAAATGTCAAAACATTATTTTAGAGACTTATTTTTAAGCACTGAACCTGTTTTGAATTATAAAGAGCAAGTAAATTCAGGAACAAGTTGAAAGTATCATTTAGAAGGAATATTGACAACCAACTAATATTGAAATACCTCCTGAAACCTTGCATCCTTTACCGGTATCAGCTAAAAAAAGACCTGGGAGCATACTAATACTAATAATACTAATATTAATACTAATAATCAGAACAAAACTAAAACAGCCTACCCCCAAGAAAACCACTGAAGATTGCACCTCTTGATAAACTAAAACAAACAAACAGACAAACAAAACACTAAAACACGAACAAAAAATGTCTAAACAAAATTGCTTTCCAGTTGCTTTCTTGTGGTATGAAATTTAAGCTGGACAAATATAGAAAAACCTCAAATAAAATCTTTCTTAGTTCTTTCAAAAGCCACTACAATAATATCTAATTTTTGAGTTGTTCTTACATTTTCAAGTTTGGGTGGAAAAATACATCTGACAAATAAAAAACTAACCGTAGACCTTAAATCACTTCTCTGCCCATTCAATATTGAATTTAAATTATATCTAATATCCTATGCACAGTGTTGTTATGATATCATATTAAATTTAAAAGATTTTGGGCATAGCCGTGAATATCAGTCAAACAGACTCAAATCTTTAAAGCCTAATTTCTTTGAAAGCATTATGTTTAAAATAGTTCTTATTCAACCAATATATATTTTTCAAGCAGTTTCTTTCTGCGCATAAGCTTTCATGCCACTCCCAAGGTTCACCCAGTCCCCAGTAATGATGAATACTGAAAATTGCACTCCATCTTCAACCCTTGCTGAAATCAACAATGTGATAGCATCTACAGAATACATTTGAATAAACTATGAAAAAAACTTTATGGGGTATCTTCTTGCTTATATTCTGAGTGAACTATATTGATAAATGAATAGCTGACTCTTTTTCAAAGTATCTATGATGAGAGAGACTCCAGTCTTCCAAGTAATCTGTTCTGCTGTCTAGTCTTTAGCCTGAATCCTTCTTGTTGAAATTTAAGATTATTATTTCTTTTCTTCTCCATATCTGCAATACAAAACAGATTATTTCTAATGGGAACTTACAGGAATGGGACAGATGGTAACTTTGCATTTTCTTATTGCATGTTATCCTCCTTTCAGGAGAGGGATTAATTCAGATACTTCTCTCTAGAGAGAAGAGACATGTTTCCTCTCAGAAAGCAACAGAAGCTGGCAGAAAGCAAGGCTTCTGGAAACTGCATGCTGTGGCAAGCAGAAGTGAGTGAGAAAGTCACTTGAATTATGTAGAAGTCTGCAGGTGGAAGAGAACCTGAGTTGCTGAGAAGAAATAGGGAGCAGAAGAAAATTTTCAGAGGTGTTGCAGGGGGAGCACAGAAAACTGGGCTTTATTTTCTCTGCCTTAGTCACTGAACAGGAAGTAAAGAAGCAGTGAGTTGGGAGATATAAGTGCGTATAAATCCTGTATATTTCTAATCTGTCTGTATTTTAAAAGCTAGGAATTGCATTTAATAGTTTAATAATCCCTGGCTTTTGTGAGTTTAAGAACAATTTATTCTTCTTTGGGGATTCCACTATAAAGAAAAAAGTAGGCATAGGCTTAGTACGAAAGCCTGGCTGACTTAAGGTCCTTGACTCAGGAGCTTGCTAAATTTCTGTCATATTTGTTATGTTTTTGCTGTGTTATGAATTTAACAATAAATGCAAATATTTTCTGAAGTGCAATATGTGAAACTATGTCTACTGTTCTAACTGAGGCCTTACCAATCTGTATAAAGTAGGAGAATTTGTGAACATCTGAATTACTACGCAGATAGGAATAATGTGATCCATAAGCCTGTAGTCCATAAGCCTGCTCATAATGGCTTTGTGAGGTTTTTGTATTCATAATGTCAGTACATTAGCAAACAGCCATTTGCCAAAAACTCCAGATCCTTTCTTGGGGAATTGTCATATTCTGGATGGTTTATATCCTGTTCCAGTACAGCTGGCTATATCCATTCAGTGTAGTAATTTATAATTCTACAGTTTGATCTATTAGTATGTCTTTGTTTTTATTTATTCCAGAATAAAGGTATATAGTGATAACACAGAAATGAGTCAGCGTCAAGACAGTCTCTTTTTGCCAAGAAGAGCAGCTCCACCCCTTAAAAATTAACTCATCAGGTTTTTGTGTTACTATGGTTCAGCCCTTTTCTGTGGTTTGCTCTTGGGCACATCATAGGAAATAGTATTTAAAGCCACTATGATGTCATAAGTTTTCTGTTCTTTTCTTAATTTGCAGCTACTTAATGTTACTGACTAATTGATGCAGTCACACAGGTACTTTGGGAGCTCCTGGAGTCCAGTTACAGGCTTTTATAATTCTCAGCCATCCAGGATGATATTTCTCGGATACCAGCCTCAGCTGTTTGCTTCAAAATGTGTGCCAAATATACTCCTTTCAAGAAAGAGTTTTCCTAGCCACATTAAATTTAGATTTTCAAGTTCTTGCTTATTTTTATCACATTGTGTCATGTGCTCTCCTGGCTATTGCTGTTTCACTTATGTCTGACATGAATATCTTAGTTTGCTCAAACCTGTATTCGCTAACCAACATGAAGCCAATCACTGTTAGTATCAGGAAGCACAGTCTTTAACCACTGACTATCCTAAATAATATTGACAAGCTTTTGTGTCTTCAATATACAGATTTGTTTCTTTCCCATATTCAGCTCCTTGATTTTGTTATTCACTTCATCACACAGATACAAGAATTTCACCAGATAAGTAAGAGTTCTTCTGTACCTCACAATTAGCTCTTGTCTGCATAAGAACTAAATTAAATACATATTAATTCCTGGTTTTTAAATTTTATATGAAATGTAGCAGTCGTAAGTTCCAAATTTGGCTTGTATAGCACTGCTTCATCCTTGCTCCCCTAATTCTTCCCTAATCAAATTTTTATTACTCTGTCAGAAGAGGAAAACAGCTTAGTTTGACTGGATTTGTTCTTGAAAAAGCTATGTAGGCTCTCAGTCATCTCCTTATTATCATCACAGTGTTTAAAAGTAGTTGTTGGCTTGTTTGTTTTAATTTTAAAAAGATTTGGTTTTATTCTGAGGAATGAAGTCAGCCTAACTGCTATGTAATTCTCCAGCTTCTTCTCTTCTTTTATGAACAGGGATTTTTATTTCTTCAAATCATTTGGTACCACAGCTGCCTTCCGAGAGTTTTTGAACATAACCACTAAGAGTTTTTTTATTACATCAGTAAGTATCCTAGGATGAAGTTCATCAGATCACATTGATTTAAGTTATCTAAGTGCTTGCAACTCATGTCTTTCCTATTCCATATTGAGATCTTTTCCTTTTGTTACTGATATTAATTATGCTAGGCACTTCTCCTTAATGGATGTTTTTACTGCAGACTGGTGCAAAAAAAAGTCATTAAAAGCTTCACCCTTTTCTGTGTTATCTGTGCATAGCATTCCTTCTTGATTAGTTGCAGAACAATGCCTTCTTTGGTCTTCATCTTATACTTAGAAACTGATTTCTTGTCATTCTTACGCCTTTTGCTAATTGCATCTCATTTGTGTCTTGACCTTTCAATTTTTTCTTCTATCCTTAGACTTTATTTTTCTCGTCAATAATCTCTCCTAATTTTTAGTTTCTAAACACCTCCTTCTTCTATTTGAGGCCAATGAAGAACTCGTAGTTTATCTAAGCTGATCTTCTACCAAACCTTCTACTTTTTTTGTTTAAATAGTTATACTGTCAGTATAACTTCAAAGTTATAACTTTGAAGAGTTGTCAGCTTTACACAAATTTCCTACTTCCTTAGTTTTCTCTGCTAAAGGACCTACTCACTGCCGAATTTCCAAGCCTATTGAAGTTATGAGTAGATCAGTCTTCACAGTTCAAGGTGACTCAGGAAGTGTATTGGGTAATCATTTGTGACCTGGTAATATTTACATTATGTTTTATTTCTTTGCAATGAAAATAGTACAAATAATGTTCTTTAAATGCCTTGCATTCATTCAAACTTGACATTTCCACAATGCTTCTCTTTTTGATTCCAGTTATTTCTACTGCCATGATTTTACTTTTTTTTTTTAATAAGTACCAAAAACCATAAAATAAACTTTGTTTTTTTAAAAAAAGGATGTCACCAGCTAGGATAAACCTAGATGTTTTCCAGGTTCCATAAAAAATGTGCACAAATATTCTGCTATGGAAGACATGACATCACATCAGTTGTAAGGACAGTGGTGTGCTGTTACAAAACAAACATACAGACAAATGAACAAATAAAAATATTTCCTTTTTTTCCTTTTAGAATTATTTTTAAAAATTATATTCGCTCTATAACATTCTGCTTTCATTAAGACATGGATATCTAAGACCATAATTGCCCAACTGAATGTTTGTGATCAGCTTTGTCAGAAGATTGACATATATGTGCAATGGAAATAGATTACACATAAATATATCCAGATTTTTGTTATTAATTTATTGAGTTTCTGCTACATATTTCAGTATATCCAGCTCTGCTCTGTAAAGGGGCTATACTAGGCTCAGAAGGTAATTAAAAAAGAAAAAAACGTGACTTTTTCAAAACACTATAGTAAGAAGAAAGGATCAAGGGACTAGATGTGATATAAATGTTCTTACACAGGTGGCAAAATTTTCCATTGATACCTGGCTATCTTGTATTTTCAGAAATCTCCAAAGTGGAGAATTCTGCTGGAAGTTCTAAAACAGAATATTTTTTTCCTGTTAGGTGCTCACTTTCCTACACTACTCCATAAGCACTACAATAAAAGGACATTCTTTGAAGGGAGTTTGTTGAGAAGTTTTCCTTATTGCTACCTCCCAAAAGAAGGCATCAGATATACAATCTATATTTGAGAGTTTGAGTTATATTTAAATAGAAACTATCATACTTAACATTCTAAATCATTGAATTGTAAGATCTTTTAACTCCAGGTTAAATTTCTTGCTGCCTTTTTTGAGTTAGAAGAAACTTTATCCAATTGTTCCTGATCTGCATGAAGACATGAAGATTTCTGTCCATTCCCTCAAAGGTCTGACTGGAGTTGTTCCCTGTCCACCACTGCACTCTATTTTTGCTGCAAGATCCCTACTTTGACTCCCACTCTGCTCCCCTAGCACAAATTTGCACCCTGAAGCCCCAACTTCAGAGGTTTACCACAAAAAAAAATCTCCGTTCTAAGGCTCAGTCTAACTAATTCACTTTTTTTAACAAAATATGACTTGCAAATTGAGCTCAAAAGAGTCAACTATTCTCAGTGCCCAACTTAATCTCATTTAGAACTTATCAAGTCCTTATCAGTTCACTAGATTCAGATTCTTGCCTGATTCTAAAGTATAAATGCCTGCATGATATTGCTTGCAGGAGGAGAAAAAAAATCTGTAGTGAAATCATTCATTTTAATGGATTCTTCGTGTTGCAATACATGGAAAGAGATTAGGCCCACTTAGAAAATTCTAGGAACCATTAAGTAGTTAAGGTGTTTTATTTTTTTGTATATGCTAGCCACCTATTCTTGAAAGCAGATGTCACGGAGAAAACAAGGGTCTATGGAGGGCTATCAGTAGCATAGGAGATAATTTATCTGATATAAGTTGTGAGACAATCAAAGCAGAGAGGGAAGGGAAAGAAATGTATAAACACAGGAAATTGAATTAGGGCTATGTGACTAGAAGTTAAGTGTTTTAGCAAAAGGCATGTGCTGCAGCTCTTCAAAGCTCTTGGGAAAACAAGAAATATTTGGTTACTAGGTTAAAACTGCAATCTTTTTTATTTGTGAAGATTTCTGTGTGCAAAAAGGGATTATAGGCAGCTGAGAACACATAGATACTGCCATTTCCTCAAGGTACAGAAGCCCCAGGTGAAATCTAAAGGCTTGGGCTTAATGTGATCTTTTTCTGGAAACTGAAGATATCATCCCTGTGAAGACTGGACAGCTGTCACCACAGTTTCACCTAGAAAATAGCACAAATGGAAGTAGAAGCATTTTGCAAGTAAGAATTTTAAAAGAGCAATAATGGTAGGGACAATAATTACTACCTTTCTCTAGGAAGAGGTGAAAGGTGAGTGTGATGCTTCTCAGAAATGGAGGCATCAGTTGAGGGAGAAAATATATCCTTCCAGCATGACTATTTTGGTGTTTTAAACAGCATTGCAGGTGTGAAAAATGCGGATCTTTTTGTCAAGGGACTACTCCTAATTTTCCTAAGGCTTACTTAGTTAAGGTATGAGGAGCCTCATTATCTACTGCTTTGATTTATCAATCTTCTTTTAATTCCAAATTGCTTCGTAATGCAGATGAAGTCTTTAGGATACAACAATACCTGAGAAAACATTAGGTAACTGAAAGGACACAGGCTGTGGGAGAACTGGTGTTGTCAGCTGCCATGATTGCACTCACAAACCTTCCTTCATCTGATTCTTAATTACACCTACAATTAATTTGTTATTTGTGATGAGCATTTTGCTGTTTGGAAAATGCAGGAAACTGCATGACACATTCCTATACACAGGCCTGCAGCAACTCATTTGAGAAAACTGTTTGTCCTTGTTTTTGGGGCCTCAGGGACTATCCAAAGTGACACATCTAATAATTTTAGTTTTCTGTCAATCAGAATCAATTAACACCTCTTTTACTTCATCATAGAATACAGCTCCATACCAAGCATTGCAAACCTTGTTTTTCAGTTGTGTATGAAAAATAAATTAAGAGATGATTGGCTAAAGTAATGCATTGGTCTTTCTTGAAACATGAAAGCAGCACTGAATATATTCATATTAGCAAGAAGAATGTTTTAAGGGGACTCCTTTATGAAAAAACTCTTGTTTGAGGTTTCTTCCCATAAATACGTTCGATTTTTTATGTTTAATTAATGTGGGCTGACAATTAAAAATTAAAATGGCATATATTTAACAGCACTAGGATAAAGAAATAGAATTGATAAATTAAACTTTTAGCTGACATTAGTGTTAACAAAAGAATGTTTCAAACACCTGAAAACTAGCATGTATTACTGTCACAGGGCAAAAAATGCTGTGGTATGTTCTCATTGAGCCACAAATTATAGATTTTGTATTAAACTGAAAAATAGACTTACTATTTGCTGCTGAAAACTGTTGTTCCTCACCTTAATTCTAGCAACTTGTTGAGGAATGGTTCCAAACAATGGATAGAGTGAACATTACCATTACATAAACATTTTAATTTATCTTAATGCTTAAAATTTCATAGGTCTGAGGTGAATAAACAAAATCTAGCTACACTAAACAAAATATTTCACTAACTAAAATACTTTTCTCATTTAATTGCAATGATACATTTCAGCACAATAAACATTGTGTACTCCAATTGTGATGTTCTAAATAAATATTCTAATATATTGTTTCTTGTCATTGGTACTTTTACTTCACAGGAGTAAAGCATAGCATTTAGTGATGCACAGTGGAATTATAAATTGTGGCACATTGTATTCTTTCATACTAAAAATAACCTATTTTACTTTCACTGATTAGCCCTTATGAAATTTATCTTAATTTTGTGGGAGCTATTTCAGTGTTGTAAATTTATAGCCAGAACAAATAAATGCAGATTTTATTTCATTTCTCTATCTGATTTTGCAATTCTAGAAATAGTGTTGTGTGCAAAATATGTATATATGGTGTAAGAACAACAACTTTGCATTGCAAAAATAAAAATCATTAGCACAGGATAAACTAATCAAATACCTTTCTAGTAGTTTCTGTTACTCTGAAAACATTTTCAATCTCTTTGAGCTACTTTCTCACAAATTATAACCCCTCCAAAGAGATTTTGGCAAAAGATAAAAACTTTGGGGGTTAAAACCAGGCTTTGTTATTAGGATGTTATTTGGTTTTGCTTCCCTTAAATTGACTTCCAGAAAAACTTAAGTACACTTCAATCAGGAATGTCATATGTTAAAACTTTACCTAATTATTCACTTTGTATGTGTATTTGAATAACAAGCTGCTTTTAAAAATTCTGAATAGTAAAAATCTATTTTAGTTGTATAAAGGAAACTGTTGAATTTTGTCTAAGAATAAGAAAGTTGCATCCTTTGCACTTTTTTAATGGATTAAAAACGTAATAATGAAGCTTGAATTGAGTTTTTTAATCTAAATTAGAGATTGCATTGTGTTTGAGAAGGCATAATATTTTTTCTCCATTGCTGACAGAGCCAGAAGTGTCACAGCAGCAGTGACGGCAGGTTGAGTCAGGATACCATATTTGTTGCATTCAAAAAATCAAGGTACCGATATGAATTTTTTTCCGTAGCAATTTCCTCCTGTATATACCAGACAAACCTCTTGTATATACCAGATTTTGCAAAATAGGATGAACCAAGATTTACTTTTGGGCATAAAGTGAGGCTCATTCAATAGGGAAAAAACTGAGAAAATATAACTCTCAACATCCATGGACGATATTTCACTCAAAAAAAGAGTTTCTGTTCAGAAATGTATATTATGATTAGAATGCTTTTCTAGTTATTTGCAGGGTTCATCTTCTGCCACAGTTCTTTTCTAGCAGCTGGGCTCATGGAGTTAAGTCTCCTGTCATAAACTGATCCTTTCTGTTGCTGAGCATTTGTGCACTTTAAGACCTACTGCCATCACACGAATTGGAAAATACAACCTTGATGACAAAGCCTCATAGGGATTAAAAATGGGGACTGAAGCAACTGCACATGATATTCAAATGTTTTATTTCAAGCTTTTTTTATTTTATATTTTTTATTATTTCCTTCATTTATGTTCATGGTTCTGAAGAAACAAACACTTTCCATGAGTCAAACTTTCTGTGAATGAGGCTGGAGAGGGTGTGAAAAGCAACAACTGCTAGAAATCCTGGATTTACATCAAAAAGCAGTAGATGGGATAAACTTGGAAATGCCCCAGATTTTTTTCTTGGAAAACAATTTCTTCGCCTTGAAATAAGACAAAATCAGTCTTTGAAATGCTGTTTTTGCAAAATTAGGTCTTATAAAAGAAGTAAATTTAATGTGATGAGTAATTCCTTTTGAGAAGAAAGGATTCTGTTTTCCCCAGATATTCTTTGTTCTAGAGTTTTTAAAATTTGTCTGTATTGTAAATAATGTTCACAAAAGTGTCTTTGTTTTGAAAATGTTTATATTTGTCTATTTTTCACTGTTGGTGAGCAATGAGTGTATTGTTTATCCACCTGTAGTTACCACTGAAGTATGCTTCCATTATCAAAATTTAAGAATAGAAAACCAAGGTTTTATTCTTCCTGAGCTTGAGGATCCATTGATCAAGCTGGTAAACTGTTCTGCAAATTCTCTGCCAAATGTTATCTGATGCCTTTGTGGCTGGCATTAAAATGATGGCATAAAGGACAGAACCATCATTTTTTTTCTGAGAAATTTGACAATTTATGCTTTTGATATGCTACTGGATCACCAAATATCTGGTAGCTATTGATAGGTATTGTGCAGTTAACACATGCAGGTATGTCTGAATGATTTGGAAAAACAAAATTATTTATCATGGTCTTAATGGGACTTTTTTCGATACCACAAACTCTGGGTACTCATGGCAGTTAAATAAGTATTTAAAATAGAGGAATAAGGCATAAGATTCAATTTCAATTTAAAAATAAATTGATTCTTATACCAAGTAATTATTTAAATCTCCCAGAAATTTAGCAAAGAAAGGGAAAACTGACCATTTGGAACTGCTGAAGTTATCAATAATAAAGAAAACACAAAAAACCCAAATTCTTTAAACAGACAAAAATATCACCACAGTAAATAAGTGATCTAGAAATGCACATACATATAAGGGATTAATTAGTAAATTTTTAAAATATACAGTAAATATTTTGTTCTAGATAAATGTGCTGTATTGACTTTGGCTGACTGCCAGGTGCCCCCCAAGCCACTGCACTATTCCCCTTCCATCAAGAGGACAGGGGAAAAAATACAATGGAAAATCATGGGTAAAGAAAAGGACAGGGAAGCCACTTAACCAATTGCCATAATGGAAAACAGACTCACTTTGGGGAAAATATTTATTGAAAATTAATTGTAACAGAGTGAGATAGAAGTAAAACAAAATTTAAAACACTTTCACCCTGCCCCTCTCTTCTTACCAGGCTCGATTTCACTTCTAACTCTTGTACCTCCTTCTCCTGAGTGGCGCAGGTGCATGGGAAATAGGATTTTTGGTCAGTTCATAAAGCATTGTCTTTCCCACTCCTTCCTCCTCACACACAGTTCTGCAGCTCTAGCATGGATACAATCCTTCATGAAGGGCTCCAATGTATGTCTTTCCCACAGGCTCCAATTCTGTAAGAACTCCTCTGGGATGGGTTGTTTCCATGTGGTTCAGTCCTTCAGGAACATACTACTCCAGTGTGGGTTCCCCATGGCACCACTGATCCTACCAGGAGCCTGCTCCTGTATGGGCTCTCCACAATCTGTAGCTTTCCTGAGGGCATATCCACCTGCTCCACCAGTGGGTCCCCAATGGTCTGCAGAGTGTATACCTGCTCCACCATGGTCCTCCATGGGCTGCAAGGGGACAGCCTGTCACACCACAGTCTTGGTCCTGCAGAGTTGTTTCTCTCACATATTCTCAATCCTCTTTCCCAGCTGCTGTTGCACAGCATTTTTTACCCTTTCTTAAATATGCTGTCACTGATGTGGAACCATTGGTTGGCTCAGCTTTGGCCAGAGGCAGGTCCCTCTTGGGCTCTGCTGGAACTCCAGTATGGAAGCGTCCAACATGGGAACAGCTTCTGACATCTTCTCTCTGACATGCCACCCTTGTAGTCCCTCCGACCCTCCTGCTACCAAAACCTTGCCACATAAGTGAAATATAATAAATTATTTAAATTAAGTATTTCTTTCTCAGTGGACAGGACCTTACATATACCTTCTCTTGCATAATCCAATATGATTGCTATATTATTTGTCACACAAAACAGTGATTTTTTTTTTCTACCAATGCAATCTTTGTAACAAATCAGCATGGAAAAGGAAATCCATATTCAAATGTAAATATCCATTTGGAGACAAATATGCTTTTGAATCTGTGTTGATGCTTTTAAAGATTTTAAGTTCAGGACTGATTTTTGAAGTTATTGTAGTCATTTAAGTCTCTTTCTGCTTTGTATTACTGGTGGCTATAAATAGCATGCCAAACATGTTTAAAATGATTGCTTAAATCTGACCATCTCTATTCACCAAAATAAAGAACCTGATGACTGACATTTATGATATAACATATGAATTCAAAAGTTAATAAATTAATATAAGACCAAATGTAATTTTTGCTTGTCCCATAAATAAAACACATTTTCTAGGTGTATTTATAACTATAATATTTCCATGGTGTTGCTGTTTCTATGCAAACCTCCTCTAAACTTTATTGCCAAAGTTGTAAAAACACCCTTTTCTCCATCTCCTTTAGACTCCCATTCTTATCTATTACTGGTAACTTACAAATATAGTAAGTTAAAACATATTGTTACAGGAAAAGGTCAGAAGTGTAACCTGACATAACATTTTCTTCATGTTTTCTGAAATTTTTTTCCTCCTATATACATTATATTTTGGTTTGCTGAACATATTGTACATACATATCACCTAGTCAGTGTCAGTTGCTCAGAAATAATTGACAGCTGAAATGTACCATAAACAGACCATAAAGCAGTTTGCAGTGTAAGTTACACTTTTAAGATGTGGGTATTTAAGTGGGAGCTGTGATAAGTCAGGGACAGACAAGTTAATATTTTTTTATTTTTTTCTTTGTACTGCTTCAGTATATCTTGTCTCCTAGTTTTAGGTGTTACAGCTTATTATTTAAGGAACTATTCTATGTCTTTTCTCCATATTTCTGATTGTGAGATGCAATAGAATTCAATCAGTGTATTTACTCTGTCACAGTGACTATGGTTGCAAAGGTGTTCATTGGCTGTAAGTTTCAAGTGCTTATAACCTTGAAGGAGTTATCCTGTGGGTTGACATTTTATGTATTCATTGTTAGTTCATAGGTAAGATTGCTCAAAATTGTGATGAGTTAGAATATTTTTTTGCTTAGAATTTCATAAGCTTGCACACTTTAAAGCCTTTCCTTCTGATAAGCTCATATACAGTAACGCATAAAAGATAATACATTTGCTATAGTTTTATCCTCTGATAGATAAGGTATTTTTCCTATATGTAGAAATACTGGAGTTAAAGGAGAGAGGATAGTTTAATGCACTTTACTCGATGAATTATTATAATAGAATGGGAAAAGAAAAAAGTATTCAAATAAAATTGCAGGAAAGAGAGGCAAACAGAAAAAAAAATTAACTCCTGACACTGGGGTAATAAGTACTAAGAAAAAGCAGGCTGACATTACAGCTTTCTTACGTATTGCTCTGATTGAGTATCTGGATGATCAATTAGATGTACACAGACTGAATCATCATGATTGGTTCAAGGTTTGAGGAAGGATACCAGAAGTGTAAAGGCAAGAAAGTGAATGAGAGGCTTTCACTGTGTCAAATTACATGATTCCCACTGTTTTCTATTCATTCTCCTTCTCATCAGCTTTAAGGCATATATTTTGGAAAAAGCCATATGAGGTTGAAAGTATTGACAATTCCATTTTAAATTTGGGTAAATAAAGCAGATAAAGGTAAGTAACCTAAGTTTTCTGATTTCTGCCTGAATCTAAGAAACTCCTTTAATACCTTTGTCTCATCCCATAGGCATTTTATTTCCAGAGCTTTTAGCAGAAAGGCTTCATCTAGCGTTTAAGTTACTCGTATGTAAAGAAGTATTAGGAACTGGTCTCTGAAAGCCTGACTTCATCCGTTCTCTTCAGTGTGACCTTGAATTAAATGTTACATTTTCTCACAAGCATGTCTAAAAGCAATTGAGCTTGTGAAGTTTTGTGAAGTTTGAGCTAGAAATCAGACCTTTCTTCCAAAGGTATTCTAACAGATGCTGCTGACTCTGTTTAAACTTAACTAGACTCCAGCTGATTCCTTCTGTCATTTCTACTGTCTCACTGAAATCCTCTGCAAGATGAAGGAAACAGCCGAGTGACAGCAGTATTTGTGACAGTGAGTATCCAGAAAACAGATGTCAGGTGAAACCCCTTCATCGTGTTCTCAGAAACTCCTGGCTGTGAAATGCATCCTCTGACTACGCTCTTCCAATTCATGGTAACAGAACCTGTTCAAGGTTAAAAGGTACATACCTACAAGCCACAGTTTGTTCTTGGCTTTGTCTCTGTGCAAGAGACAAATAACAGATGCTACAGTCTTATGATACTGCACGTGAAAAGCTAACAGGGCATGTAAGCAGCAGTAAAAGGTAATTCATATGGCTGCATGCAGAACAGAGCCACCTTCATATCACTGAGAGGTACAGCAGCTGTTTCATAGGTCAATGTTCAAGTCCATGGTTCCTTTTTGACAGTGAACAAAAACTTTACTACATGTAAGAGAGTATCTTTTTTGTTTTGTTTTGCTTTTAGGAAAAAAAAATCTGCAAAATTCATTTAGTGCTAAAATCTAATGAAATCAAAGGAAAGAGTAGTTAGGCCCAAGGACTCATCACCCATCATCAAGTTCAATACCACCATCATAGGAAAAGTAATTTAGGATTAGGGGATAAAAGCAGAGAAGGGAAGAATTTCAGATTGTGCTAGTCAAGGTCTATCAACGTTTAAATTTTGCAACACATACTCCACAAATACTTTGTATTTTTACCAAATATTGGTCTCAGGCTTGAGACACTGTTCATAGTAACTTTGATGTGGTATATAGGCTGATATGGCCTAGCAAATCAACCACTTGTCATTCTGTTTTCACACATCCTCGAATGTCAAACTGTATCCTGGCTGTTATTGTGAAAATTCTTTTCCTGATAATGTTAAATGAACAAAAAATATTTTAAAATTCCTCACTGTACTGATAAATGCTTTCCTCTATGTTGAGCTCTGCCAAAGTTGTCATATATGGGCCCCATATTTCAACACTGGAAAGACTGGAAATAGTGGCCTGCCTGCATCCTCAGAAACACTTTGTATCATCAGCTGTAATATTTGGCAACATTTTCTTATAATAATTTGAAGCAATGTAAATCTATCTCATTTGTTCATATGTTAAAATTTCATGCATTATTAAATTTCATTGCATTTATTCTCTGTTTGAATATCATTTCCAAATCAACCCTTCAGTAAAAAAGGGGGAGAAGATTTGGAAAACTGGAGGTCCTGCTTTCTTGTAGATTTTAATTCTGTTCACATGCATTTTATCAGTTTTAAAAATAAAGCTAGAAGTTAGTCTCCTACATTTATCTACAGTAAGGAGCTCTATCGGTAACTCAGTTTTACCAAGTGTATTTTTGTGTGGTTCACAGAATTGTAATAAAAATGTAAAATATACTGTGTGTGGAAATTGAAAGAGTACGCCTGGGTGTAGAAGCAACAGAAAAAGGGAAGCATGGTTAAGAATGGCAGCAGGAGACAATGCTTAAAGCAGCAGGTCATCAAGATCACAAGCTGACACATAACACTGAAACACTCATGGAAAACACAAGACTGCCTCCACATGATGAAAATCAAGGTCAGACTTTCAGACACAGGCTCTCCCAAGATATTGGTGGAAAGGGAAAGGACTGGAGCTGGAGCTCTGACCATTCCCTCTGTCTCTAGGAAAGAAAAAAAGAGAAATTCAAATGACTCTGAAAAGTAAGACAGGATGGAAAGAAGACTGATTATTGTGATCACCTCGAAGGTACAATAGGCATATCCAAATGCAACAAGATAGCCAACCTAAGAAGAAACTACAAAATACAAGCTGGACTAGAGTGGTCCAAAAATATGTCTTTGCTGTGAGTTTCAGCTAGAGCTCTTGGACATGGGTGTATTGGTGCCTGTGAGCCTTGGCAAGTGAGTGTGAAGGGAATTGGTTTTCTTTTTTAAGATTCAGCTGCCCTTCTACAGGGTAATTTTCCTCAATTTTTTGGTGCAAATGTGAGATGTTGAAAAGTGTGTGGATGGTCTGATGAATGTTTTCAGGGGATAAAACGCAGCTGAATCCTTACAGCCTCCTAGCTGTTGTTAAGAATGGCAGTGGGACCTACAAGCTGAGGCTGCTCCTAGCTGGAAAATACATACATACGATATGAATAGAGATGATAATTTGGATTATCTCTTTGTTCCCCTTAAACACTGGTAAAGACAGACTCCTTGAAATAAAGCAAAGGCATTATGCTTTGCATTATAATATATTTCCTTCCATTTTAAGCTGAAGACTTTATTTTATACCTTACTGAGATCCTATTGTAAGAAAAAGGCTAATTTATCTTTGCAACTTCTGACTCTTTTTAGAGTTAACCTTTTGAAAAGGAAGGAGCTTGACTGTCTTTTTTGAATTGTTATCCCATGAAAAATTGTGTGTGGGAGTTGCTAATCTATTGAGAAAAATCTATTGCTGATATCCTCAGCATTTCAGTATCTAGTTTTCAGTTATGCATTCTTCCTACAGTCACCATTTTATTCACAGTAACTACATGTCATTATTTTTCTGGCCTCCCGTACTTTATCTGTTGTAGAGTCCTTTATTCATTTTTACCTTTCATCTTCAGAAGTCATGTTTTATTTCTCTAATTCTCAGTAATATTGTGCCATTGCCACACCATGTAGTCATTTATTCTTTACTATAAATAACCTTCCAATTTCATCGTGGAAGTCCTGTGGAGATGCATCCCTTGCAATTATACCCTCCTTATAGAGAGAAAGCTGTCCCTCTCAGGCAAAATGTACAAAAGATTCTAATATAAATATAATGTGATACACATTTTAATATGTCTTTAAGCTCAATAGGGGCCCTTATCCTACATCCTTTGTATAAAAAGCAGTGGTGCCAGAGAGCTTAATCAGTTATAAAAGATGATAGCCTAGCATGAATACTTATTTCAGGCTAGGCTGATAAATTCTTGTAAGCAGCAAATGAGTAGGATAGGCACAGTTATCTACTGTTTTACCTTATCTACATTCCAAAAATATTGATCCTAATCTCTCAGAACCTGTAGTCTCCTTCATTTCAGTGAAATAATGCTGTTTATCTCTAGCTCACTTCAGATTAGGGGTCAGGGAACATCAAGATCCTCTTCCAACTATGCCAGGAACACAGTTATACAGCTGCCAGACCTTGGACCACAGCTCTGAGTGCAAATAACAGAATTCATCCAGAAGAGAAGAAAAACACCACTGGAGGTGATGGAACAGCTCAGCAATGGTGATGCCACACCCCATGATACTGGAGCAACCCTTTTGGCACACCAAAGGCCTGCACCCAGAGCTGGCCAAGAGGGAGGATGCACCTCCCCAGCTATGGGACTGCCTACGGTCCCTCTCCATGCCCTCTCCACCATGGGTGGAGGAGGCAGCAAGGGTGTCCTTGCATGGCAAATGTGTGTATTAGCTGAGGGGCTGCTCCCATGTGAAGGGGCTGTGGGTGGACCTGATCAGACTGTGAAGCACCAAACGATTGATAGAATCTTCACTGAGGACTTATGTAGACAAGACTAAAACCCTCGCTGCATGATGTTTCTGCTCAATTGAATACAAGCTCTAAGGCTGAGGCCATTAACTCCTGACTAAGACATCTCCTCCTCCTCCTTTGGAGATCTTTTTTAGCAGAGTATGAGCAGTGTCCTGGTAGCAGGCAAAGGGCAGAAAGTCACATCTCGTCACATATCAGAGCCAACTATGAGCTTGAACCACTGGTCTGTGCCAAGAGTAAGCAGCAGGAGATAGCAGTGGGGAAACTCCTTGCAAGTGACAGAAATCCATGCTTAGTGTGATGACTTCCTGTCTCTATGAGGATCCAGTAGTGCTGGGAATAGACAGGATTCACCTATTAAAGTGGAGTGGGAGGGTCTTTGCCAGTAGGATGGCCAACTTGCTGAGGAGAGCTTTAATCAAAGAAGGTGAATACAACAAGCAGTTAAATGTGGTAACAATGAACAAAATGGCAAGCAGACACACCTAAGGAAATGAATGGTGATAAGACACCAGCCTTAAGTCTGTGTACAAAAAATTAATAAAGCCTAAGAAACATGCAGAAAAAGCAAAAGCTCCATGAATAATCCCAAAACTACAGTGTTGTTGGAGTAAATGAGATGTCTAAAGACAGCTTGCACAAATGGAGTACTTCTGTGAATGGAAACAAACTCAAAGGAAAAGCAAGGAAGATGGTAAGGAAGGTTTGCCTCTACAGTAAAGAGAACTTGGATGTATCATCTCTTCTATGGGATGGACAGTGGACTCGTTAGTGGCTCATGGTTCATGAATTAAGGAGAAGCCAATGAGGGTGATAACATGATGGAACTGTTTGAGATCACCAGATCAGAGTGAGAAAGTGTGCAAAGACTTCTTTAACGCATGACATAAGGAAGTAATGGGATGACATATTTATGTTCTTGGAGGACTAGAACCTCTCTGACATCTGCTAGAAGGGCAATGCAGCACAGACTTCTGGAGGATGTTTGGGATAATTTACTATTACGGGTAGTGAAGAGGGCAAATAGAGATAATGCAGTTCTGAGTCTTCTCTTCACTGGCAGAAGAAAAGCTGCTTGCATTGGGCAATTGATCACAGCTTTTAGAGTAGTGCCAATGAAACTGAAGTGTCTGTGAAGCTGAAAGCACTGAGGGAGTAGCAGAATATGTATCTGGGGCATTAAACAAACAGACTTCAATTTGCTCACGGAATGGATAGATCATTTGGTCCAAGTTTTGTGTGAAAGGGAGACTAGATGAGTTTATCTAGAGTTTGTAGTAGATTATCTAATATATGACAATGAATGTTAACTAACTTGACTTCAGAAAAGCTTTTGATACTGAATCCTACTATCTCTGAATAGGCAGACATCTAGCTGGCTAAGCACTAGCTCTGTATCTGGGCTCAGAGGGTTGTGGTTAATGCATCATAATCTACCTGGAGACCTGTGACAAGTGGTAGAGGTCTGTAAGAAATGGAGTGTAGCAGGCATTTAAATTGGGACCTGACCTGTTTAACTACTTTATCAATGATCTGGAGGAGGTAGTGGAGGATATTTTCACTGATTTTGTAGATGATAGTACTTAAGCAGGGTGCAGAAAATAAGAGCTGTCATCCAGAGGGACCTCCTGAGACTATAGGAATGGGCAAAAAGGTCTCATGAAATGCAACAATGATAAATATCAAGGGCTGTCCCTGGGCAGGAAGCACCAGTGTAAGGACAGAGGCTGGAGCCTGATTAGGGACATCTCTGCAGGAAAGTACCTGTCTGCCCTGGCAAACAAGCCGATTATAAGCAAGCCCCAGCTCTGAAAATGACCAACAACACTCCAGGAAATAGTCATAGTGACAAAGCCAAGACATTGAAGGGAGGGACTATGCCTCTCTGTTCAGCACCCATGAGATCCCATCTGGATATTCTGCTCAGTTTTGGGACCCTCTGCTATAGAAAGACACTGACTAACTGGAGAAAGACCAGTGGAGGACCAAACTAGTCTTAACTGGAGGACCTGACCTATGAGGTCTCTCATCTTCTGGTGCGAGAATGGGCTTGTACAGCCTGGAAAGTGACAGCTTCAGGGCAACCCAGTACAGCTTGTCCCTACCTAAGAGAAGGTAAGCAAGAAGATGAAACAGGCTCTTTCAGCATTACATGGTAGGAAGATGAGTTGATGAATATAAGTTGAAACATGAGTTTTACTCAGCATATAAGGAAAACTTTCTCACCCTGAGGACAGCCAAGCAGCAAAAAAGTCTGCCCAGAGGCCTTGCAGTCTCTGTCCTCCAAGGTTTCCAAAATCCAACTAGACAAAACCCCAAGCAACCTGTTCTGACCTCTTGTTTTGAGCTGGAAGCTGAATTAAAGATCTCCTGAAATCCCTTTCAGCCTGAATTGTTCTTTTATTCAAATTACCCAGTAAACTGGAGCTACTGGATGGCATTTCCTGCCATCTGTGTTCTGATAGCAGAACAGTCACCAGCAGAGCAGTGATCACCATTTTGCTGTTCCTAAGATTGTTTTGCATTAGGGATGTGATGAATCCACTGTTTTTGGAAGATCAAAAGAAAAACTGAAAAGCTATTCTTTGACAAATACGTATATGAATAATTAATATTCTCAGGATGTTAAATTGTGCTACAGCAGGGAAATTTGGCAGGCAGCTAACAAGTTAAAATGGCTAATGCTGCTGACATGGTCGCCAGAACAATGATCTGTGGTAAATGCAGTGCTAACAATACATTTCCCTGGCAACTAATGAAATACTTTCAACTACTTCATTAATGTAAGGAGAATTGTTAGTTTTTCTTTGTCACCTTTAAGTTTCAACTCAGATTTCATTGCAAGTCTTGCTCTATTTGAAGATTTAATTAGTCTTCTGTTGTGAAAAAACCCACCAAGTAATAAGCAAAAAAATCCCCCTTCTTCTGCTTTCACTCTAACAAACATAAAAACTGTGACTCATTGATAAAGTACTCTGGAATTTACAATGCCCAGTGATTACAAAGCTAAATAAAACAAAGGACATAATATGTCTTTACACCGTGTCTTTCAAACGGCTGTTTTTAAAAAATTATCATGATCGATATTCACAACTGGAACATTGTTTTTCTTTGAAAAGACATGGAAGAGAGTAAGGAAAATCATTATTGCATTCTGTTCTACAAAACTGTCAGAAGTGAAATCTTAACACTTCTCTAGACCATTGGTATGTTACTTGTTATCATCCTCCACACAATTTCAAAGATTTGGAATAGAGATCATGTGTTTTCTTCCTTTCTCAGCCACTAGCATTTACATTAGCAAGCTTTTCTCTGACTCATGAATTATTTTAAAAGTCAGGGCTGAGAATAACCAAAACCTGGAAAAAAAAGCACAGAACACCATGAGGTTCACATGGAACTGATATCGGCAGCACTGATTTTCATTTTGTAAGCACGGTTACATTTCAATAGTGATCTAAGGAGCTGAATAAGTGCATAAACTTCTTTATGAAATATTGATTGAAAATACTTAAATTTGTATTGAAATGCATCTCAGTTCAAATTAAAGGATGTATTGTTGTCTTGAGCTTCAAAATAGGAATCTGACCCTTACAATCTACCAATTGTAATATAAACTTAAGCTGGTCTTCAGGTTTTACATTTCTACCTATACCTTTATACTTGTACTGTTAAAATAGAGAATGTTTTGCTCCATTATGTTGTTGGATGAGGATCCATGTATAAGTACAATGTAGTGAACTAAACCCAAGCTAGTCAATTGACTAGTCATTTGATTTTTTGATTTTTTTTTTTTTTGTCATTTGATGTATTTTTTTGCTTTGGATTTTTAATTTGGAAGATTTATTTTGAGACATTTTATCTACTGACATGTTCTTTACTTACATTTACTAGCAAATACAATTCTTTATTTCAGAAATATCTACCATATTATTTGGGCTATACTGTTACTCATTAATTGTAAAATATGCTGAATTATTTTCAGTTGCTGAATTAACAATGACTTGTTACCTTGCTTACTCACATCTTGTGCAGAATTAAATACACTTAAAGGCAATATTCCAGCTGTCCTGGAACAAGTTCAGTTACTGCAATTTTTTTGGCATTTCTCTTCAGAAACTTAAATTATTCAATTTTAAAAGAATTTTAATTTCTTAAACAATTATTAAAATGTATATACATGTAAAAAATCATCTATGCATTAGTACACTTGAGTTTCAGCTTGCTGTAACCCAGTAGTCAATGCACAGGCTGTGCACAGATACTGAGCACATTTTCAAGATTGCCAGATATACGAATTGGCAAAATGTTCAGCACTGGCTTTAGCATTTAAAAGAAGCATTGCATGACTAATGAGAATAGGGGAACAGTGCTAAAATAGAGATTAGCACCAAGGGAGACAGAAGAGAACTGTTTCTTGGCAACAGGACCAGAATCAGTGGTATGTTAGCTGGAATTTCTGCAGATTAAATTTCCAAGGTACCATTTCAGCTGTCTGTTGAAGGCAAAACAGTTATTGTTTATATTTTGTAGTGAGGTTATTGGCAAATTCAGCATGTTTTACAACTTTAATTCTTTCTAATTTGGAAATCGGTCCTACAAAAACCATAGACTTTCTATCATTCATCAAAAGAGAAAAAATAATATGGACATAACCCACTCAAATAATTGATTTTACTGAAATGTGGCTGTATGTTTTTAGAGGAAAAAAATTGCCATTTATTGTCTTTCCAATCTTTACGGCATATTAACAGCTTTGAAACAGTGGAGATATTTAGTGTAAAGGAGGCTTGGTTTTGTGTTCTTCATTCTTTTTTTCCAGAAAAAGTATTTCGAGTGGCAAAATAATAGGATTAAAATATTATACCTTTTGTGTTCCAGTCCAACACTGAAAAGTTTGTTAAACATATAGAGACTCCAAAAGACTGCAGGGAAGGCTACAAAACCTGGATTTGATACTGCATTTTCATGCCAGGAAAAATGTCAGAACAAAGCAAATTATGAGAGATCTGATGCATATGCATGCAACGTAAGCTTGGTTTTTTGTTTTTGTTTTTTTTAAATCCTAGCATTCAGAAAAGAATATATTGAATTGCAATTTGATTTTTAAAATCTGAGTGGGTAAGAACAGTTGTTTTTGAGGAAAAAATGTTAATATTTTTATCAACTCATCTATTTTTTGTAGAATCTGAGACGTCTGAGCATCCTTTCATACCACAGATCTCAAACAATCCTAAGGTAGCAGGACCAAGTAAAAGAAAACTTCTGACATATCAAAACCGGAAAATATGTGGGAGGAAAGCCTCCCAAAAATACTCTTAAATAAACCCAACCTCTTCTGGCTTTATTTTTACATCATAAAGAAGCCTCTTGAGCTATCACTTTTTTAGGGAATTATCTAGAAATGAGCAAAGAACAATCAAAATTAGTTGCTGATGCCATTACAGCTCTGAAAATTGATTCAGTCCACATTACTTGCAGGAAAATGTGTACCAAATTAGTATGTAACCAGTTGCAATTTGAATCAATTTAATCAATCTCTCAAGGTAACAATTCTGCTTAAAAATCAGTTTTACCTGCTAAGGTCATTAATGAGGTGAATCCCATCACTATTCATTAGACATTATTCACCATACCATAAGATCTCTTACAGCATTAAATGGGTGATTAGACTCAAGTGGAAGATATTTCCTGTGGAAGAATCATTATGATTCATTTCTTCTTCTATCTTTTCATTATACCTTCTGTACACTAACACATATGTGAGGTTCCCCTCCTTGTTAAGGCCTCTTTCATTGTTCATACAGCATGCTGAAAGGAATGCTACTCCAAACCAGTGAAAAGACAATAAAAACTTTCTCTCTTCATTAACCAAGACTAAAAAAAACAACCCCCCAAACAATCAAACTCAACTCCCCTCCCAATACCTGAAAAATTCAAGCAGCCTTTGTTTGACTGCTACAAGCCTAATTATATATCCAAAATCAATGAACATCTAATGTCAATGATTCACTGATAACCTTAATCATTTTGAAAATATGATCAAGAAACATATGTTTAGCCATTATGTGGGTTTCTGAGGTATCAATTTGAGTGTGCAACACTTAACCCCTATGACAGACCAGTTGTAAAGTCATAAGGTCATTTTCAGGTGTTTCAGTCGTTTGCTAAAATCATGAACTGAATGCTACACCACTGCAGAGTATTGACCAAAAGCCGTGGTGAATTATGTCTCCTTATTGTAATTTTATCCGTTTGTGCATTTACATACCTTTGTTCACGCAACAAATCCATTATTGGACTTATATACAGGGATTATTAAAGGTTGTAGTGCTTTGACTTGTACTTTTTCGAACACTATAGTATTTTCTTTATTTCTACTCGTTCTCTAATGGGAGTTCCATTATGTGTTGGGGTGAGGGCTGCTGGGTGAAAGTAGACAGAAACACAACTTGCTTCAGAGCATAATGATTCTAATGCTCAATGAACAGACCTCCGGAATTTGATATTACATTGTAGTCTAAATTTTGTAGACAGTTCTTTTGAGTTTGTTTGTTGGTGGGGTTTTTGTATTAAAACTTGCATTCAATTTTGTGATAAAACTTCTGGTGGTTTACTAAAAAGGAACCAAATATTAAATTTTTTTTGAAGGCAAATGTAGTAAAAGTTTCTGTTGAACAAAAGAACTAATTAGGTTCCACTGAGTCTGGGGATCCTCCTTCATTTTTCAGTCAGTGAAGAGCTAACAGTTTTCAGGCAAAACAGGTCTTTTTGACAGCACATATAAAATATATATTATTTTAATTTTATTGAATTTCTAATAAAATAAAAGCAACAAACAAGTAGGAAAAGTAATACCTAATTTGTAATAAAAATAGTGAATAAATGGGGAAATCAGTTTCTTTTTTTTTTTTCTAACAGTAGCCATTTTCTCTGCACAGATAAAGAGCAAAGAATAGAAAGAGCAAAATCCTTAACATTGTTTTCCTTAATTGATCAAATATATTAAAGTAGTTACTCACATTAGTGAAAAATGGAAAAATCACAACTGTCTCCTTTAATAAATTGAGAAAGTTATTCTGGTCTTGTTAAATTATTGGACATGAAAAGCCAAAATATCAAAGTATTGCTATGCATGATCCTTCTACCTAAAACAAACAGAAACATAAAGAGATCCAAATCAGCAGCCCTGTGTGAGTCCTTGTTTTTGCTCTGATATAGCATGGAAAGGAAAGCCATGTATTCCTGTAATGTGGCACTGCCATTGAGAGTAAAGACTATAAACTCTTCACTGTATCTGAAAGGCCTCAGGGCTGAGGACTCTCCTTCCTTTCTGTCTGAACTTGTTTTGACCTGACCAAAGCTTTGTTTTACCAGATTTAGCTGTGACAACCGGTTGTTTTGTTCTTTTTAAATTTGCCAAGTGTCTATGACAAATTTCCTTTATTTTCTAAAATGTTAATCTTGTATGTTGCAACCAAACTTTTATATAGAATATCTCTGTGTTACTGCTATCTACCCAAAATAAGATTCTTGCAACTCTAACACAATAATGTAGTGTAGAAAAATGCAGGTCTGTTATGACTGCCTGTTAGAGGCCCTGAGAAGTGGAAACATAAGATGTGGTGCAGAGGAGTAGAGGCATGTGATGAGAAGAGAGGGGACACAAGCTGACACTGGAGATCCTACATTTACCAACAAATCACTAGTGGTCAGTAAAAGAAATGCAGACCTACAGCTGGCACAACTGGTTTTAGGGGCAACAAAGAGAACATAGAAGTAGTATCTGACATGTAAATCTGCTATATATAGTAAATTTGGATGCAACACAGAAACAATGAAGAAAGACAAATGTATAAATGGGTATTAAGAAAATGTCTTTCAGCAGGCTACAGTACTAGTCTCAAGACCAAGATGAGCAGAGGAAGGGTGAGAACAGCAGAAAACAAGGATAGAAATGGAAAGCATATATTGCAATTTTAGCTGTATTATTATTGATATCGAGATTCTTTCAGCTTAGAAGTATTGTAATACTTTTTTTTCCTGTACTTCTGTAAAAGAGTGGACCAATACTTTTGAAACATTTTAAATATATTAAGGATAGATAGATAGATAGATAGATAGATAGATAGATAGATAGATATAGTTGCACTTTCTCTTTGCCCGCAAATAGCATCTAGAACAAAATCAAAGGGAACCATTCTCTTGGTAGTACCTGTCCTTTTCAGACCTCTTATCTGTTAGCCATTCCTTTTTTAGGGATTTGAAGTTGTTGCATTGATAAGTTATGAGGAAGTAATTGCTGTGCTTAAGAATATTTTTCAGTAACTTGCATAGTTTATAGTACATACTTAAGGAGTTATAGACAACACCGCTTTTCTGAATATGGGTTAATCCAAAGGATTTCTTTCATAATGTTTTACAGATTAATGTTTGCTTTTTCCATGTGTTCTTGTATTCGGCTATTCTGTAAAATTTTACATACTGTGGATGTGAAATAAGCTATACATAATCTATAACCTGGGAAATAGATATTATTTTCATATTTAAACTGCTGCATATATGCAAAAGTAACTGGGAAATCTTGGTGGAGGTGTTTTTTTAAAAAAGTATTTCACAGAATCAAAGACTATCCTGAGTGGAATGGGACCCACAAGGATCGTTGAGTCCAGCTCCTGCCCCTGCACAGAACCACACTAAGAGTCACACCACGTGTCCAAGAGTAATGTCCAAATGCTTCTTGAACTCTGTCAGGCTTGGTGTTGTGCTTTTTCCTTAGGGAGCCTTTTCCAGTGCCCAATCACTCTCTGGGTGAAGAACCATTTCCTAATATCCAGCTAACCTTTCCCTGACACACCTTCATGCCACTTCCTTGGGTCCTGTCATGGGCAGCAGGGAGAATAGTGCCTGCCCCTCCACTTCCACTTTTGAGAAGACTGTGCACCAGGATAAGGTCTTCCATCAGTCTCTTTTTCTCCAGGCTAAAAAAGCCAAGTGACTTAATCCACTCCTTTTAGGTCTTCTCCTGCCGCAGACTCCCAGGGGGTCTGGGCCTCAGGCAGACCTCTTCCCAGGCACCCTCTCGCTGGCCATTGGAGCAGCTCAATGCACCTGTGTCATTCCAGAATGGGTTTGAAATGTGAAGGTTGACTGGAAAAGTAGTTGTTGGAGTAAATGGATGCAGAAAATATACTCTACTCAGTCTCAATAAATGCAAGAGCTCTGCTTTGCTCTATTTAGACCATTTGATATAAATTTGCACTTGCAACCGCAAGTGGTCAATTGAGTCTGTGAAATGCTTTCTAGTTTACCTTTCATCTTTCCTTACACAAAAGTCTGTATAAAGGTTCTTTCTAGCTTTTCAGCCACTCCACTGGAAGTGAAAGTGTTCTGAACACCACTTTATGGTCCATGTCTAACACCAAGCAAAAGAACTGACTGTCATTTAGACTCATTGACTTGATAGATGCATCCAGCACTTGTGCATAGTTTTATAGTCACTAGTTTCATATTGAAGATCTGTGCTCTTCAATCAAAATATCAAAGAAGTATAAATAGAAACATGTCACAGACAGCTGAAAAACTGTTGCTTTGTTTTGTTTTTTTTATCCTTTCTAAGAATTTTTTCTTGCTTGTGTGTGTAATGTCTCATAAAATACATACATCACCTACAAGGTTACACCCACAAGGAGAGAGCAACAAAGCTGGTAGTCCAGAATTTGTACTTGTGCCTAATGTTTGTTGATCTATTATATGCAATCATTCATTTACTAACTAAACTCATCTCAGTAAGATTTTATCTTTGAGGAATTGTATCTCTGCTTGTCCTTCAACATATTGCATGTCATTGCTCCTTGAAACAGGCTGTTCAGGGTTGCTTAGTGAAGGGATTTTTCCTGTCACTGTCTTATCATAAGTAATTGTAACTGTCTTTCCATGTAGATGTTGAAAGTTGTAATTCCTCCTACTTTAAAACTGTTCCCACTCTTCCTAATTGACAAGTGCCCTTATCGAAGAAAACCCTATGTTTTTCACATTTGAAGGTAGCATGTGTAACAGTGAATGTATACCTAAGCCAGCCAGATTTCTAAGGGTTCAGTGGGAATGGATTAATCAACACCTTCTACTAAAGTGCTTGTGTTTTTTTAGTTTTTTAACATGACTTGGTATTTTAAAAAATGCCATTAAACTGCCAGCCCATATATTGATTGTATGGTTTGCTCTTTATGTGTGCCAGTTAGTATCCTATTATATCATGACTCAGCTGAATGATTCAGCTGTTTCTTTTCCCTCAATTGGTAACGGCAGCTTCAATATAGTGTGAGACATTGGAGCCACTTCTTTAGACATGGTAGAAAAAAATAATGGAAGATGATTCCAGGCTCATGAGGAACTGTATTCTCATACGTACTATATATTTTGTTTTATTTTTAATCCTATGTTTAATCTAACTACTCAAGGCTATTTTTTTCTCTCTTTTTATATGATTTATATATTAAATTAATCTCTTATAAGTGAGTGCAGGTAGTATAAATCCTTATTTATAAAAATCTGGACTTGGTCTTCCCTGCAGCATTGTGACCCTCTCTACATGAATTTATGTATTTCTTCCAGGACTGAAGTTGTACTCACTTAAGGCACTTGATGCTTTAATCTTGAAAACACATCTGGAAATATACTGTGTTCTCATGATATGGAGCATTCTTTGGAAAGGTTTCTGATAACCTCCAGGTGCATTTTTTCATTCTTTTTTTTTTCCTTTTGCTTTGACTTTTTTCAGCTGTCATTGTGGTGACTGTCAGATACACTGGAAGCAATAACTCTGCATATGCAGTCCAAACTATGAAGACTTTATTCAGGATTTACAGTATTTGTGTCAGTTTTAGACCATTTTTTAAGGAGGCGAGAGTATTTTTGTCATCTTGTGATGTAAGCAGCTGCCCACATTAAAAAAAATCATAAGGAAAAGAGACTCATTTATTTAATTTTGATAATCTTTTTTTCATCCATCACTTTTTTATGTTATGGACATAAAGTGATTGGAAATTTCATGTACATGAATCAAGAATGGTGCCACGTTTTGCAGCAATGTCTTAGAAAGCTAAAAATGACAAAAAGACCACCCCCCCAAAAAAAAATCTCCAAAACATACCACACAACTAAACCTTTCTTACATTGCCTTGCTTTTCCAACATCATTCATGAAGATCTTGAGCAATAAACATACAGAACAGAAGACCCAAAGGTATTGCTGAAAATACAATTTTGTCTAACGCAGATCTCTTTAGCACAGGCTTCATTACAATAACTTTGCTGCTGACAGTACCAGCATGGGGTCATTTTTGTATCTTGTCATTTTTGATAGCAAACAACTAAGACAGTTGGATAAAAAATATTTCCTCTATCAAACTAGGATCATGAATACAATAGACTATTTTCCACCTAACCGGATTTCTGGAACCTAAAATATTTTTCAAATGAAAGTGAAGCAAAACTCTTAGCATTCATGTGGAAGATTGGTGAACGCAGAAAAAAGAAAATTAGTTACAAATATAATTTCATGTTAAGCTGATTCTTTTTCTTTTCCAGTTCTAACTGTAGCAAAAGAGTATCATCTGCCTGATAATATTAGTGCTGGTGTGCCTTATCTTTGAAAACTAAACCACATTAAAACATGAAGGTGTCTTTTGGGTTTTTTTTTAAATGAAAGGCACAAATGTGTTTTCCTGGTTTTAGGGTGAGATCAAAATATCTTTTCAGTATATGTGTTAAAATGTCCAAAAAGCTCAGCTCAAGCTCTCAATCAACAATTTTATATTGACATATATTTTCCAGCTCCTGTTAATAAGTTATTTCTTCTCATAAGTATGAAGTGCTTTTATAAAAGAAAATAAATTTTGTTAAAGACAAAGAAGAGAGCATCCATAAGAATGTTATCAATATACATTCAGATAAATTACTACCTACACCATTATTCTGATATTTAGTGGTTCTTTTATCTTCGATAATATCCTGTTGAAGTATCAAATGGATGTAGATGTGTGTTCCCTGTAGTCTCCCAGACTTCTAGACAAAGACATGGCTCCTAGCAGCTTTGGGCTTTTACATATCCTTGCAATTGCAGTACATCACTGCGGTGAGTTTCAGAGCCATATGAAATGTCTGAATTATCTGACTACAAATCGAATAATTGTACTTTCCACTTCTAAAATCTTCTTGGTATTTGGTGTAACTCAACACAGTTACTTTTTCTCCTGTATTGCTGAGAAGAATTTAAATTTTGGCACAAATTTATTCAGATTTGCCCTTCTATTGGAGACAATTCAGTGAGAAGCAGAACTCTTTCAGGGAAGTTCTGTAATGATTTTCTCCTTTTCCATGATGCAAGTACCTCTTCCTGACTGACACTAATTATTGCTATGACTAAGTTTCAAGTTATACTGTTGTTTAGGGTTTTTTAAAATGTTTTTATGAATATAGATTAAGGGATTCAGGTGCATGCTGCACAAAAAAAAATCTTCAGCTTGGTCTGACTCTTCCTCATGCCTACTAAATGAGAGATTGTCTCTGGTACCATCGTCACAATTTTAGGAAAGTCGATGTGGACACTAGCTCCCATAATTTCCATACACAACTACACCTCTGCTGGAGTCCTTGTCACCAAATGCGTCTTAAAGCAACATTTGGACTGCTTTGTTTTGTGATGAAAAGATAATAAGGGTATGAGCACATCTTTACTTTCATCTTTACTCTGGGTTGTGAATCCTGGAAGTATTTGCTCTTGTGGGTGAACATGGAGATTATTGTCACTGCAGAGAGTATATACATGTCATTACCTGAACCTTGGACGTTTTGAGAAATACAAAGTTCTTTCTTTTCCTATCTTTATTTTCTTTTAAGTAAATACAAGCTAGTGTAAATACTTCTGTGTTGGCTATAGACTCCTCAAACAAAATAATCTATTTCAGGTCTCAGTTTCAAGCTTGATGCTGTGAAAATATATTTTTTAAAAATTATATAACCTAACATATGACTGAGGAGAAAAAAACATATTATATAAACCATAGGAAAAGATTAGCTATCCTGCACAGAAAAAAACCAGTTTAATCAATTGACTTTTACCGCCTTTTCATGAATGAAGACTAGAACAAACCCATGCTGTGACAGTATGCTTCCCCCACCCTTCCCCCACTTAATCCACAACTACCAGCAGGGGTTGTGATGGTTGCATCCAAAGTGGACTTTGGGGGAGGATGACAACATGGTAGCCAAGGTTGTTTGGAACAGTGACCCAGATGCCTTGCTGGAATGTAGATATCATTGTTAAATCAATCATCTTACTCCATAAGTAGTGGACAGCTCAGGGCCCATTGAGCTCTCCTGCATGGCAGGGGCTGCATGCTGGGATCTCCCACTGAGCAGGGACAGCCCTTCAGGTTACTCCTTAGAGGTGAAAGATTCCTTGCCACAACAGATCCTTGGTAAGTGACTGAAAGTGTGCTAAATTTCGAAATCTTATCTAAGTGATATAAAAATTAATTATGCACATATAATCCTATAGGCATAAACCATTGACTAAATCTAGGACTAGGATTAGGAAGCACCTAGACTCCTCTCTGAGAAGGAGTTTGGAACTCCAGGGGGTTCTTTCTGAACCTCATGACTCAATAGGAGGGTCTTCCTGAGAGCTTCATCTGACCTTGTTCCCTCTGCAGTACATAATCATGCGTGCCTTTCCATCAAATCTAATTAAACCACTGTTGAATTTAACATTGATTTTTTCATTAACTCACTGCTTTAATAAAGCATACTGTTGCTTCTCTCTTACAAGTGAAGTGCATCATTCATTTACAACACGTGCATAGAGTTTATAAATTGGAAGCATATCTATTGATTTCAATGGCTCCTGATTTACAGTCACGTAATGAAGATCATAATCAAGGTGTGTGTTATTTTCTAATTCTGTTGCAATGAAAAAAAGATATGTCAGAGGCTTGCTTAAGAGCTTAGCTTGCACTAAATTGATTTATATTATGGTTGCATTAAAATGATATTTCAGGCACTGACATGATTTTTTTATTGATAGAAATTATTTTCTTTAAATTCAGATCTGCTGCCTAAAGAAGAAGCTCTGAATGTGTTATTTACAGGAAATGTAGGAGAATATTTCTTTTGGAGCCTTACCTTTAGATGTGTGCTTTCTGTCATTACTATTTTCTACATATTTTGTTTGTATTGTGTGGTAGATGGTAGGTAGACAATTTGACACATACTAAGTTCTACTCCTCTCTTCCTTACTTTGGGATTACTCTGAGTTGGTAGATTCAAAATAGTTTCTCTAATGAGGATTACGAATTTTCTGAATTTTCTGCATTATCTAATTTTTCTTTGCGCATTTGAGGTATGTTATAGAGATTTTTAGAAGACCTTTAATTTCACTTATTTCTTGTGCATGTTGTAAAATAATTTTCTGGAACTCCAAAAATATTTCTCATATAAGACTGAGGAATATATTTTCTATTACTTATTTCTGATATCCATTTATTCTTTAAATATAATTTTACCTGGAGAAAGACTACACATTTATAGATCAAGCAGAGTAAGCTTAGTTTGGTTTAGTTATGAGAAGGAGCAAACATCTAATCTGTCCACACAATAAAGTTTTGCATTCTAGTATAAGAATGTTACACCACATTTTCTGATGTAGGCATAGGTTCTATAAAACAGTTAAAAATAAAAATGTATAGCTGTTAATTATATTGTAAAGGGATAGCTCCATTAATTTCAATGCAGGACTCCTGAAAGTCACGTACCTAAAATCTCTATTTAGAAATGCTGTTATTTGCTTTTTGTGGCATTATATTTTCTTAAGGTTTGATATACATTCTGTATAAACTTAGTCATGCTGCCTTTATCTCTGGTGAGAAAATGTGTTTGATTCTTGAGAAATTTATTTATATTTTTCAATTAGTCAAGTCCAGCTATTCTGATGTTGAATATGCAGCTGTAGGTACTTTTAGTATAGTGACATTTTGCTGTAAGTAGTATAATCTCAAAGACAGTCAAAATTTTAATTCTATTTTAGAGAATTAAATCTTACTAATAGAGTTTTGTAATAGTGGGTTCTGGAGCTCTGGCCTCACTTCTGCCGAAGCAAGGAGTTCAAGTTCTAAGAAGTCAAGCAGCGCCTAGGCCTCTCTTGGAATCTAAAAGGGAAGAGATTTGGGTGCTAACATGTTTACCCAGATTGAATTTCTTATGAAATTGTTGAAATCTCATTTCAGGTATGTGACACAATTGCCGATAGTTTTGAGGACAGGGAAAACCTGGCAAATGAGTAGGAGCATCGTAAGTTTCTAATGTCAATTCCATGCCAGCTCCAGGCAGACTTCTTCATCAGCTTTTTCGTCTTGTGTTGTAATGCGATGCTGCAGGAGGCTGTCAATGCCTGTTTCCCATCATTGCTTGATATCTATTTTTCACATCCATCTACAATGTCTGAAATGAGACACAAAACCAAAAATAGAAAAGACATATCTATCAAATTCTGTGACTTTGTACTACTACTTACATCACATCTTCCATAGCTACAAATTGTATTATTCCTTGAGCCCCACATTGCAGGAGGTAAAATAGCTAATAGGATGCAGAAATGAAAGTGGGAGGAAAAACACATTTTGGCATTGAGTTTGCTGGAATTGAGAGCAGTAGAGGAAATACATCTGGGAGGGACAGAGAATGGGAAGACCCTGGAGAAATTACCATAAGTTTAGGTAGACATCCCAATTCTGAATATTTAGCCAAACCTTAATATTTGTGTCTTTGACACTGTTCCATCTGTACTACTATTAAATACACTGTGTGAAAGTTGGTAAGTCCAAAACGCTGTTTTCTGATACAATGGATATCTAAACAGAAACCTGGTTTTGAAAAATGTTGCAAATATTGTGTAACTTAAGGTTTTCTCTAATCCTGAGTCCTAGGTATCACTGGTAGTAATTCTCAGTCTTCCACCCATCTGCTGTTTAGGTGCTGAATAGCAAGGTTGATAGCATGAACCTTCTAAATTATATAAACAGAGTTACTGAGAAATAGTAGTATTTATTTTGGTCTTGTTCCTTCTCAGAATCATTAGACAAAAAATTATTTAGGGGAAAAAAAAAAAAAAAGAACCAGAGAAAGTAATTAAGTAATCATCCCTTTCACTCTTGTCCTACACAAAGGCTTGGGGGGTTTTTTTCCAATTTGCTGGTTTTGCTATTTTTTGGGGAAAAAAAAAAAAAAAAGAACCAGAGAAAGTAATTAAGTAATCATCCCTTTTACTCTTGTCCTACACAAAGGCTTGGGGTGTTTTTTTCCAATTTGCTGGTTTTGCTATTTTTGGGGGAAAAAAAAAGACTTTTATAGGTTGGAAACAGGGAAATTAAAATACTAATTGGGCTGCATTAAATTTTAGCTAATAGATGCTTCTTAAATTTAGTATATTAAATATTAAATTGCTCTATTTTATACTGCATTAATTTAAATGTGCATTATGTTATTTTCCCTCTACAATGTCTGACCTGGGGAAAGAAAAAGCAAAATGCCTTAAAAATACATATTGTATCTTAGTTAAATAAACTGCAGGCAATAACTGGGGTTTGCATAACAGCATATCCTCCATAACAGGGAGAGCAGTTGTACCATAACAATTTTTAGGCAAGTCAGTCATCTTTCCACTGAAATATTTCAGTTTTCTATGTAAAAAGTTATTGCTGTTGAACATCCTCACATTTGCTATTACCATAATTGCATCTTTCTTGTGAGAAATTCTTACATCCTACAGATATGCAAAATTGAGACATGCAGAGACTAAAGAGTTTTTAAAGGTAGTTATGTAAGTCTGTATCAAGGTGTACAGAAAGCCTTAGATACAGATATGTGTAAGGTTCTTGAGAATTCTAAGTCACGTCCTAATTATTGGGGAGGACTGTGGTCCTTTTGCCTGCTGATCCATACAGTGCACAAACTAAGGGGTAACTTCTTGGCAGACTGAGAGCTGCGATAGGATTACCTATTTTTGTCATAATAAAGTTCTCAGAAAGGTATTATTTTACCTTGAAATAGAATTATTTCCATTTCCATTTGTAGTATCTTCCTCCATCTCATGAAAAAATACAGGATGGACTATATCCCTCAAGGTATATATTTTATCCTTTTATATTAATTTTACACAGAAATATGAATATTCCTTTACCAAACATGAAAGCAGCATATATTTTGAATCTGTACTAGGGAAGAAAGATAATACTCTTGATACTGGAAATGATGAACAGGATGTTTTACACAATCAGTGTGTCACAGTCCTTGGTTTTTGTCCCAAGCTTTGGTCCTCCAAGAGTGCATACTTTTGATACAGAGCAGACTGCTGGTACACCCAGTTGATGTGCCAGTTTGCCCAGCAAACTCTGGAATCTTCTTGATCATCTTGAAATCATCTTGACCTTCTGGGTATTTGTCCTGGTATCTGTGAACTCCTGGGAGCCCTTGGAAGAATCTGAGGGACCTCGTGGGTCCTCCTGCTGAGAAGTGGTTGAAGTAGTCTACAAAAAAGAAGGCTCAGGGGAGAGCTTAAAGCTCTCTACAACCACCTTAAAGGAGGGTACAAGGTGAGTATTGGTCTCTTGACCCAAGTAACAAGAGATAAGATGGGATGAAATGACCTCAAGTTGCATCAGGGGAGGTTTGGATTAGGTATTAGTAAGTATTTCTTCACAGGAAGGGTTTTCAAGCATTGGACCAAGCTGTCCAGGGAAGTGGCTAAGCCAGCATCTCTGGACATATTTAAAAAAGACCTGAAGATGTGACACTTAGGGAATTGTCAGTGTTATATGTCTAAAAAAAACTAAAGATAAGGGTAGCTCAGGCAGCTTGTAACAGATTCTCATAGCTGACTTTGATCATGGTGTGTCTGAAGCCTTAGGGACCTGCAGACTTCAGGAAAGCTCAAGCACCCTTTAATACATGCTTATGGAGAAACCTCACCCTTTAAACCCATGTATATGGAGAAACTTATCTAAGAGCCATGTCTAGACCACAGCTTCTGAAACAGCAGTTTGTGCAGAAGAATATGAGGAGGAGAGCAGGAGGACAAATAAATTTTCTGTATCCAACACTTAACACCCTGAGATATGGTGATCATATACTTCAGGGAACAGTCCATGGGCACTGCTGGAGTAACTTTCCCTTTCCAGCTGGACTTTGGGACTCAGAGTTGCAGAAGCAACAAGAGCTCTGCAAGCCTCTGAGGTGGTAGGAATTGCCTAAGACTTGTTGCTGATGTTGGGATGTGTGGTCTTCTAGTCTGCAGGAGGCATACAGTTCTTGAGAAGCTATCATGAAAGAGCTGTGGGGAGGAGGTCATCATACTGTGCAGCATCAGGGAGGGTGAGAAAGGACAATTGGATTTAGTCTAAGACCTTGCAGCTTCAAGAACCTTAACTTTTCCCAGCAGCAGAGGGGCATGAAGAACCTTCATCTGCAAAGGTGGAAAGTGGAAACTACCATTAAGATTGAGGCTGGAAGCCCGTGACTTCATGTACCAGGAGGAATGCCCTTGTCCCACCCTGTGACTTGCAATTAAATGCCATTGTAGCTGGAGAGAAGCTTGGAGTGTCATTAAATAGAAAGTCTCTGGGAGCTGTGTCTGAGATACACAGGACCACTAGAAGGAAGCTGGGAAGAACAGTATTAGGGGACTACTAAAGATAATTGGCAGTCCCTGCTTGCTATACCTGATTTATCATCTAGGAATGTTTGCTGCTTCCTCAAATTCTGGATGTTCTGAAGCAATTATCTAAGCTCATCCCAGCTACTCATGCCAGGGTGATCTGGAAAGCATCAAATATCAGACATGCTGTACTCAAAACATATGGAGGGGCCAGGTGATGTTCTCTTCAATTCTGGTGGTAAGGTGGAATGCCCAGAACAGGAATTGAGAAATTCTGCACTTTAATAACTGTTTGTACAGTGCTGTTGATATCAGGGCCTGTGAGTTTGGGATTCTCTTTGAAGGTTAGCAGCTTCTTGGAAGAGATGAAGTCCATTTGACTAGACAGCACAAAACTATCTGTGAGCCAGAGAAGTGGTGAGTAAGGCCCCCAAAAACTTTCTCAATTAGCCTCTTTAAGGGGCTAATGTTTTTTTTTCTGTACTCCTGAGTTAGACACACAAGAGAAATAAAGACAGGATATTCTCAAGACGTCAAAAGAGAAAAAAAACCCACTACTGGCAACTTCAGAAAATCAGAAAACTTTGGGAAAATTTGGAGTAACATTCAACCAAAACATTTCACAAAGCATTAACTTAGCCCATTCAATTTAGCAAGGTGTAAGCCCATCCAATTACAAGTTACTCAAAACTCCAAAAAGAGGAAATTAGAAGATAGAGAAGAAAGAGAAAATACATAGAAAAGAACAAATATAGCTACCACTCCTGGTTCTAGAGGTGTTCAGCTGATAGAAATGCCAAGAGGAGATACGGTCAAGACCTGTGGTCTTCACACACAACTTGCCAATAGTTTTAATTAATTGTATTATTTCTAAATATAGATTTAAATGTTAAGTCTTTGACCTATTTTCACTTTGTTCTGTCATATATGTGGTGGGGCTGCTGGAGTCAACTGGAATAGCTGTGTGCAGTATTGGGCAGCCTTGGCTGCTCCACACATGGGCCCACCCAGCAGTCCACACCTTGCTTGAGGAGAAAAAAGGGAGTAAAGAAAAACCCCACTAACTTAAATGTTTTGATTTCCACATGTGTGTGTTCATGTTTTACAAGATTATCCAAATGGAAGTCTCCTCTGATGCTTTAGAGACTCAGCATTAACTTGAATAAGAACCATGTCTACTTGAGTACACAAACCATGGGTACTTAAACCACAAATCATAAACATGTTTAAGTGTATTAGAACTGGTTTGGTGTGTTACACCTTAGAAGTCATATTTAGCAGGAGCTCACAAAAGAGGAAAATTATCCAAGACCCAGGAAGTATGATGGATGAAGACAACTGGAATCATAAGTCCCAGGGGGAAGAAAACAACAATTTAATACCTCATAGTCTTGCAAACAGGCATAAGGTATAACCCGTTTTCTGTGCCTGCAAAGAACGACACAGGAAATAGGGGCTTAAACTGTAAGAAGGAAGATTTAGATCTGCTATTCAAAAAAGCTTTAGAGATAACATCACACTGGAATAGACTGTAAAAGGGGTTTCATCCTTCCTTGCAAGGATTTTTAAAGAATGAATTAAATAGTCACCTGCCCAGAATGACAGCTATAATGGTAAAATATTCGCTGTCGCAGTGGGCGATGTTCAGAGTGCTGCAACCTTCCTGAAGAAACATCTTGAAAAAGACACCTCGGGGGCACAGGCACGTCTGTGCTCACACTGGTTGATGTCAGCTCTTCTGTGATCTAGGCGACGCAGAAGGAGAGACAAGGTATTCGTGTGGGGTTCCAAGGAGAGCCTCCTTCTCCAAGGAGAGCTTCTTCCTCAAAGCAATCCAGGGACAAAAGGGCCACTCAGGCACGGAAAGCAGGAGTTTATATAGAGATCTTAAGGGGCGGGACAGAACACTAGAGCGAATGAGGGCACAAGGGTGGAGCAAAGGGGAAGTAACAGTGGGTTGCAAGGGATCAACATAAAGCAACAAAGGATTCTGGGGGTGATCTTTTTGCTCTCCCTAACCACGAGGGTTATGGCTTAGGGGTCGGTCCTCCAGGGGAGTGCAGCAGGCTTTTCTTTGGCCAGTTCTCCGGCCTCCAGAATTCCCCAAGACAAGGGATGAACTAATTGAATCTTAGGGCCTCTTTCAGCACTACTGTTTCACAGCTGTGTAAATAAGTAATCATTACAAAAGGGGAGCTACAAAGTTTTCCTATTAAAAAAAGCTATTTTGAGAAAAAGGTCAATGTGGGCAATTTGTTAGGCATAGGAAAGTCCAATTTGTATTTTAATGAGCATTTTCTTAGGGGGGGTATTTTTTTACATACTTATTACTAAGGACAAAATTATTTATTGTTCAGTTGTTGGAAAATGGAACTGCTTTCATATATATAAATATGATGAAAACATTAATTATTTTCATCTTTTACCTTCTCACAAAATTTAAACCTCAATTACTCCAAATATAGTAATTGTGCCCTTAGGGTTAGGGCAAAAAATGATAATAAAATGTTTAAATTTTGAATCTATTTGATTTATTAACTTTCACTTAATAAAATAAGAGATGTTCAAAAGAAAGTATAAGTGGTGCCTGTCAGGCTACAGAGATTGAACTTGGACTGAACTTCTCTATTAGGTAAAGATGATCATAAGTTAAATATGTGAATTTACAGATGATGCTATGGAGAAGTCATCAACTCAGAAGACACTTTTATCTGATTTATAAGTTTCTAATTTATCTGTTAACATGTTATGAAGTTTTGCTGAAAGTATATATTATGTTCTCTAAAGACAGAAATAGCAGAACCTTAATTCCTGTCATTTAGTTTTGGTTTGGGTTTTTTTTAATTAAGTTTGAGGAATTTAATGTGATAAAGTGAATCTGCAATACTGTTCAGTTTTCCAGCCTGCAAATATAATTAGTCTTTGGATACTAACGATTTTGTTTACACTTTGGTGAGATAAAACAAACAAAAAAAACCAATCAAACAAAAATAAACCTCAAACAGAAATCATTAGTGTTTATAGATTATATTTATAAGTACTGTCTGGACATTAAAAAGGGTACACTTGTTGTTCTAACTTTGTCAGTTCACAAAGTGAAAAAAAGTATTTTATGTTCTGGTATGGTTTGTTTATTAAAGTTCATCAAAAATGTAAACAATATTCAAAACTTTATTGAGTATAGGATGGAAGTATATCTGGCCTACAGGACAGACTGTCAGCTCTCACATCATCACAGAAGATGTTTTTTTTAAGAGAAAATTGTCACATTTATGTATATAATTTATTTCATTGACTTGTTTTCTTGTTTTTCTTTTAATTCAGCTGATAGTATTTTATAAAGAATTGCTTTTGCCTTATCCTCAGGTTGTTTGCCTTTTGAATTGCATCTGTCTCTGTTGTTTATTAAATTGTATTTTCTTATGTTATGCTATATATTATACTATATCATACTGCAATACATCGTATCACATCATATATCATAATCAAGAAATGTAATTCATAATGCTGTTGTTTCATGACACTGACTTCCCATCCTCCTTGTTCTCCTTGGTATTGAGTAAAATCTTAGAGGTTTATTTTATACTTACTTCATGCTTTGTTGTATATTAACTCCTCTGTCCATTCTAATAAAATGCTTTTTTTAACCATTATTTGCAATAATATGCATAAAATGCATACTGTTGAAACTGCTGCATGTGCGTAGATTCTTGAAATAGGCCATTGTCTTATATTTATATTGTTTTAGTCTTATTTATGAATCTTATCAAGTAAGACTACTGAACTGCATTCCTCCATATTATACAAATGCATTCTGCTATGCTCAGTACACATTGTTGACCATTCTTATGGTACTTCTTATTATCTGCAGTGAACATAATCGCCCACAGCTGTGGAGTAAGAATATTGAGTAATTTGAAATTATAGCTTTTTTAAAGGTCAATGTCCTGTAACAGAAATTACTTGCAACAAGCTTTTTATATTGCTATCTTCCATGCAATTCAAATTTATTTCCTCTATTTTTTACTACAACTGATGTAAACCGGCAAATCACAATAACTTTCAACTCCATGCTGATTCCCTGCTGCTGGTGAAACTGGCAGTCTTGCATATACATCATACTTTTTTTATTACCCATAAATCTTTCAGATCCTTCAGGTTCTTAAGGTCTTCTGGTGGTAACGTTAACTAAGGTAAAAATCAGATATATTCTTATTTGTAATCTTGATGTATCTGCAGTGAAATAAAGAAGAAAAGCCATACTTGCCTTCGCCTCTGCTCATGTGGAGGTAAGATTGGAAAGAACAGGGGCAAAGATGTAGCCGTGATTCTGTTGAGGATAACCATTTTATGCTTGGGATACTCCTCCACGGTGTCTGTCCTAGATTAAATATACTTTATATGTCCAGAACTGGGAAAAAGTATTCTAGAACAAAACATAGTTGGGCCCAACATGTCTGCTATTTCATTGCCTTGTATCTTCTGAAGCCCTTTATCTATGTAAAGTAAAAGTAATGTACAGGTGTGATGTTGTCTGACTCTGATTTAGTTCTGCAATCACTGCATGAGGTGTAAAGAAACAGAATATACTGTGCTGTGAAATGAGTATGAAGGTGCCAATTTGTAACTTCAACCAAAAAGACTGTTGAATAGCTGATAATTCTACTGTGTGCTACTGAATATTATAGACTACTTAGCAGATATTGTACTAGTATGGAGTTTCTGAAATCAAGGAAAACTTGTCAATTGCTCTTTAGAGAAAGGATTAGTTTTTATTGTTTTTTAAGCTGCATCAGTGGGCTAAAAACCAAAATATTTTTCTGTGGATAGTACATTCTAAATTATACTTGAACAAAAAGTTAATCTATTAGTATGTAATTATATTTGTTCCTTTTTTATTTATCTTTTCATATAACTCCATATAAAATCTTGATCATAGTAATATTTAGTTTGTAATTTTTTATGTATTTCTTTTCTTTCTCTGGGCAATGTTAGGTAGATAAAGAATTGTGTATAAAAAGTGGAATCTTCAGGATTAACATGATAAACTAATTCTAGTATGCTTTTGCATAATTCTGTGTGACAATTATATGGATTCATCTTAGTCCTCCAAATGTGTAAATCTGGCATGTCTGGGTTTTTTTAATGTATCAACTTGTGGGAGTTTACAGGACATGGTTTCTTCTTTTAATCACTATGCTGCAATTATTGCTGGGATCAAAATATGTGGGTTTCTTGGGAACCTGCATGTAATTAGCTGCTGTTAACCCAGAAGGCTTAGAATATCTGAGAATTATCCTGCAGGAAAGTAATCGGCCCAAAAGGCTTTCCTTTTATGCATGGGAAAGGATGAGTTGGAGGGAAGAATATGATGTTTTCATTATATTGTAGACTTGTCAGGAGAGTGATGCTCTAGGCAAATATCATTAGAACCATTATTTGAATGGAAGTTATATTATTAGATTGGTACAAATCCTAAAGAACTTCCTATGAATTGAAGCCTTATTTTCATAGAGGTACAGACACTTCTATCACATTTAGAAATGTACTGTGTCTGATGGTTGAAATGATCAGAAATTATAAAGTTTAGTCCAAGTCTTTTACAAACATGGCTATGTTAGTCTCTTGAAAGGGTCATGCAGCGTTATGATGATGGCACAGCAGTGGATATGCCAATCTTGCAGAATGAAACTTTTCCTTCCAAGCAATGTATTTGCTTTCTCTGTTTTGAGACCTTAAAATATTAACTGAGAGGTGAGTCAAAATGTGCTCCTCCTAGAAACTTAAGTAATTTGCACGCTATATCACTTGAGGAATACCCATAGTTTAAAATGAAGTCTCACAGAGTAAATTCCATACATTCTGTTAAAGATTGAAGGCCAAAGTCCATGGACTCTTGAGTAATTTGTGGTTAAAAAAAAAAATAAAAGGCAGGGCTTCACGAATATATTTTTTAACAAATTCTTCTAAAGTTCTCTCATTTCTAAAGTTTATTACCCATTGTCTGGTTTGTAGGAAGTAGTGAAAGTAGAAGAGAAAATATTTAATAACAAGAATTTTCCCAGGTCAAATGGTACCCAACTTTCCCTGTTTAGCATCAATCATTTTTCAGTGTGGTTATGAATATATATTTTCTTTTGGAGACTATGAGTATATGAAAGCATTCCAGCTTACCAAGATGAAAAGTAGCATTTTTGATCAATGTCTGGTAAGTAAGGGAAAAATATAGAAGGAATGTAAATTACTGTCTTTAATCAACCATTTAGTATGGTGCTGTCGTACAAAATTTTATTTCTTTATAAAAACAAATTTAAAATTTTTCTGGAACTTCACTTTTTGAGATCATAAATGAGTGGTTCTGTTCCCATATTTGCCCAAAAGTTTTGGAAATAAAAGTATGTAAGTCCTGTAGTCAAATATTTACAAGCCGTTATTTATCTCCAGCTTTTTTTGTTTCAGACATGCTGGTATTTACTTTATTAGTGTTTACTGTAAGAGCACCATGCAGTTACTTTCAGGAAGACTGCAGCTTCACCACTTTTCAATATTGCCATATTTCTCACTGAGATTCTTTCTACAAGTCTAAAAGCCTTCTGAGCAGCTGTAGAGACAGCACACATTTGGACAGGATTGTTTTTGTCCAGAGCAGACATATTTTGTCAAGTGGAAAATTGTTGAGAGGCATTAGACTGCAAAAATACCTTTTCGTGGTTGTAGAGAAACAATAAACTTTGTACTTCAAGCAAATATTCTTAAATGGGGGAAAAAATCAGAACAAGTCCTTTGTATTGAGACAAAAATTATAGTACATTCTGTCTTCTTTATTATACTTTTTTAAAACTTGAAGCTTTAAAAGAAGTTCAGTGTTCTCCACTATATTTCTCTTTTCATGTACATCATTCCAGCCCACAATGTTTCATGTCTGCTTCTTTCATTGCTGATCTTACTTGTGTAAGAGTGGAATTTCTGGGTTTGGCCAACATAACCTTTTAACTGTTAAATTTTGTTGCAGATCTGGCAATTTCTGGCATCATTCAGCATTAGCTGAGTATCTCCAGAGGTAAGGAATTAGTCAATAGCTTTCAGATTAGTAAACTTCAGTGACAAAGACGAGGAGGATCTGGCCCAGTTCAGATGCCTTACAGCTGCAGTTGGTCAGGCTTCTGCATCTATGTGCACGTGTGTGTGTGCATGCACAAGTAAATGTGTAAGATGTCTTGTGAAGAGAAATTTCTGTTTTACTTTGTCAAGTAAACATGCATAAACACCAACTTTAAAATTTAGTTAAAATGGAGGAATGCCAAGTTAACTTGTTGAAACGGCATTGTGACAATTATACGTAATCGAGACAGAAGCGGCAAAACAATAGGTTCCTGTGTACCCAAGTATTCTTTTAGATCACAGTTTGGATACATTTCCCCATGAAGGGAACTTTTGCTTGCAAGTACAGTTTTCTCCCTGATTAATGTTTGTGTATGTGTGTATAATGTGACAGTCAGAGAACTACTTCACAGGACCAATATGTTGTGATTTGGCATGCGACTTGCATTCTTCTTAGGTGGACAGCTAAAACCTGTGATATCTAGAAGTAGAGGCATCTATAAAGTTATTTTTCTTTTTGCCTTTTTACTAATAAGCCCTATGTAAGCCAAAAAATGTTACTTTTTGGTCTTTCCTGGGAAAAAAAAAATAGCAAATTAAAATGACAAGGTTTTTTGTTTGCGTTTTTGTTTTGTTTTTGTTTTTCAGGCAATATTCCCCAAAATAATTTAGTCACTAAATTTATTTAAACTATTTAATTTTAAAAATTACCTCATTTGACATGCTGGCTATGTTTCTTTTTATGTGGAACAGGATACAGTTGGCTTTCTGGGCTTCAAGTGCCCATTACCAGTTTACATCCACTATTTTGTCCTTCAGTAGTTTCAACTCCTTCTCCCCTGGCCTGCTCTCAATCCATTCACGCCCCTGTATCTAGTGATACTGGGGATTACCCCAATACAAGTGCAAGAATTTGCACTTGGCCTTCCTAAACTTTATGAGGTTTGCATGGGCCCTCTCCTCAAGTTTTTGAGGTCCCTTTGGATGGTGTCTCATCCCTCAAGTAGATCAACTGCACCCCTCAGCTTTGGTGTCATCTGTAAATTTGCTAAGGGTACAGTCAGTCTCTTTGTCTATGTCATTAACAAAGATATTAAATAGTATTGGTCCCAGGACAGACCTTCAAAGAACACCAGTTATTACTGGTTCCTACTTGGACATTGAGCCATTGACTGTAACTCTCTAGATGCCATTCAGCCACTTCCCTAATGGTACATCCCTCAAACCCATATCTCTTTAATGTAGGGGGAATAATGCTGTGGGGGCCAATATCAAGGGCCTTACAAGAGTCTAGGTAGATGATAACTGCAGCTCTTGCCTAGTCCACTAGTGTAGTCACTCCATCACTCTCTTGCAGAAATCCACTAGATTAGTCAGGCATGATTTGCTCTTGGTGAACCTGTCTTTCTTATGTTTTGACACGTCCTGCAGGAGGATTTGCTTCATGATGTTACTGTACAAAGTGAGGTAGTTCCCAGGGTCCTCCTTTCTACCTTTTTTTAAAATAGGTGAAACATTTGCCTTTTTCCATTCACTGAGGACTTTGTTGGGTTACCATGGCTGTTGGGGAAGATGAAATAGGGAAGCCTTATTGTTTAGTAAATGATCTTGAGAATGTAGAAGCTAGAAGCGAGATTGAAATGAAAGCAAGCTTTGAGATACCGAACCATAGTAACTAAACAACCAGAAAACAATAGTATAGCCTGCTGAAGGCAATCTCCCTTTGATTAAACAATACCCTCTTACTTACAGACAAGCTCAAAGGTCAAAGTATGTGGTGTTGGACTTTAGCTAAATGGAATGTTCTGTCTCACCCCTCAAAATGTATGGTTTGTCCCACAGTTGTAACCCTCCCCTGAGCCATCATGTATCTGTAATCCCATTGGACCAAGCCCTTTTCCGCGCCCACCTTGAAGCCCCCTGATAAGGTGTGCCCAGGAGACCACGCGCTCTCTTGGTCCCTGCTCTTTGCCCTTCCCTCTTGATCCACGCTCCTTGCTCCTTGACCTGCTCTTCCCATCCTTCTCTCCCCCCTGCTACCTCTCTTTGGGGCCTGCTCCGAGCTGCAGCTGGCAGCTCCAAGCAGGGCCCTTGCACCCACACCCTTTGTAATAAACTGCATATGTCAACCCGACTTCAGAGATCTCTTGTCTCCAACCGTCCTGGACACCAGCGTTCCCCGCAGATGACATTTAAATAAAATGGAAAATGGCTGGCAACTATACCAGCCATTTCCCTTGGGACCTGGGATGCATGTTGTTGTGTCCCAAGGAGTTTATTTTCAGTTTCTTCAGGTGGTCTCAAACCTGATCTTATCCTGTGATCAAAGAGACTTCCCTCACTCCCTCTCTTGAGTTTCAGGGCTTGAGGCATGCAGAAAGAGAAATTACCATTGAAAACTGAGACAAAAAATATTGATGAGTACCTCTGCCATGTTGATTATCACCAGCTCTGCCATCTTATGACAAGGGGAATGCATTTTCTTCAATCTTCCTTTTCTGACCAACACGACTCTAAATTTTTTTCTTACTATTCTTTGCATTCCTAACCAAATTCAGCTCCAGCTGCACTTTAAATTTCACAATCCTGTTCTTTACCCATCTGGGAATTGTCACTCTATTCATCCTAGAATATTTATCCCAGGTTACATGGCATGTGCATTTCCTTCTCACACTTTAGTTTGACCAGAATGTCCTTACTGAGTGTGGAGAGATGACTAGGAGTAAAATAAGAGGATGGAAATTATAGGGTAAAATGCAGCTTCTATTTCCTGGATGGAATGGGGTTGGCATGCTTGAAGCCTATCCCACAATGATTCTTCATACACATGATATGCAACTATAAGCACTTGCTAAGGGGGTGGGGGGGATGGAGCAGAGGATGGAGCAGAGTCTGTGGCCAGTCTCTGTGGAAATTCTTGCAGGGAGGGGAACCTGATGGTACAAGTTTTTGCAGCTGATAAGCTGCATAGCACCTGTTCACCAAGGGAGATAAGAGAAGATGTCCTGCTGCTGAGCCAACAACTGTGGCAAAATCATTCTCCTTCATTAAACTTGGTTCGTTATAGCCTAATTGTAATAGGCTGAACCTGTTTTCTCCTCCATAGGGGCACCTATTGGGTTAGAACCACATTCTGTGTGTTCAATATTTTTACTGGGCATGAGAGCTTCTCTGCATTTTGTTTTGAATACATTTTTGCAGTCAGATACTCTCACCAGAAATCCTAGAACCTTAACCTGTTACAATTTTATATTAATACAGAATGTTATCCTGTAAACTGTTGGTGTGAGTCTTTCATGGGTGCTGGCAGTTCCTGGCAACGAGTAACATTCTCAAACAAAGTGTAAGACCCACTGAGGGGTCATAAGTGGGAAGACCTGCTGAGGGGACACCCTTGTGCTGTTGGTGTGTGTCCCTGAATAAGTCAGTCAAAGTGCCCTCCAGTCCAGCAGCATTGCTCAGTGAAGGGTTCCCCTAAAGGGCACTGACAGACTGGTCAGTTTCCTTTCAATCAAACACAAAGGGTCAAGGAAATCTTCTCACATTAAGGCTTGAGGAAATCTCCTCCTCTTCACATGACACTGAGCCATAAAACTCTCCTGCATTCCTTGGGAAGATATATTTCTTTCAGTTAGCCAGAAAGTCCCCAGTAGAAAGAAAACAAGTAGTACCAAAAAAATGTACTTGATTGGGAAATGAAAGCATCCCTTTTCGGGTTTTTGCCTTT
>VXBC01011083.1:85276-168153 GCA_013399945.1 Ploceus nigricollis
ATATATTGTTGGACAACCATCTAGTTCTCATGCCTTTTACTGTAAACTCCAGTTTGAGAATTTTTGAGGTTTTCTATTCTTCATAGGTCTCTCTAGGTATTATGCCTGAAGTAATTCCATGCAATGGAACCCTAATTTTATTTTAGAAGTATTTTGTCCATTTGTAAAAAATTAGCTATAGGGCCCTAAACCCATTTTTCCACCGGGGAGTTTAAAAGCTATATTCTTTTTTTTTCGCTTTTTCCTCTTGCATGATATCAATCAAGGAATGTATTAACAGAGCATATTTCCTTGCAAGGGTTTTGCATTTGCTCAGAAAAATGGGGAAATCACAGCACTCACAATGCATATCATACTCCCTTTCACAGGAGCATAAGGCCAGTCTTCCTTCCTTTTGTAAGACTTCATAGACAAGTATGAGTCTTTCTGTAGCCCTTAAATCCAGAAAGCCAAAAGAAGGTAGCAGATACTGAAAAAGACATTGCTATAACGCTGTGTTATAACTCTTAAACTAGGAAGTGATTGTTAAATTTTAAACATAATGGAGATTTTACCAGATAACAAAACATGCCAATAAGTGGCTGGAGTTACAATAAAAGTCTCAGTATGCACTGGCTTAATTATAGTGTAATAACGTCTTAATGCACTTGTCTTAGACATATATTTTAAGATATGGCATTTAAAGTATGGGCTTTCTAACCGGAGCAAAGTATTGCTCATAATGTAACTGCCAACCTTCTTAAAATTTTCTCTCTATATAAGATTACACAAAAGAATGTAGGTTTTGTTTTTATACAGCTTCTTGAAACATGACTGAAAATTTTCATAGGTTTCTTGAACTGAAGGAGAAAAATGTACATTTTCATAAGTCCAAATTCTTTCACTTATTGTAATGAATTAATTAGGATAGGGAGGGAAATGTAATACAGATCGAGCAAAGGTTTTAATAGAATTTTTACATGAATTAATAAGTTCTAATCTAAAGCATGATTTTCTAAAGATAGTCCTATTACTTCATCAGTGTTACAGCTGGTGTTGGTTGCAGTGTCTGTAAAGCATTGGGCTTTTCTACAGCTGAAGAATGAGTCACTTTCAAGAAATTTGTAAAATTTTACTTCTCTATTAAATGTTTCTTTAGAATATAACCATGTAGTTTTGCAGATGAAATCCCTGAGCATAAATCCCTGATTCTTACGGCGACCTTCTCAGTACACTTTTGCAATGATTTAAAGAAACAGTAAATATTCTGCTGACTATAGACTTACAATGCATGTAATCTGATGGAGAATAATTGGTGAGTTCTGGAGTTACTTCCTGATGAAGTAAACCAAGTAGGAGAAGGAAATTATCTTGAAGGACTTTAAAAGTGGTGTTAGTGTTCGATTCTGATTATTGAGAGATTCCTCTGCCCAAACTAAGGTGCCAACATATGCCGAAGTCAGTAGTACAGATTTTATTTAATAATAAATGTGAGGTAGAGAAACATAAAAAAAAAATAAGAAAGAGGCAGAGGTTGAGAGAGAGAGATTAAGATGAAAATAGTCACCACCCCATGGATCCAATGGCATCCCGTTGGTCCTTCTTCACTGTGGTCTTCACAGTGGTTGCAGTCCCAGAGCTGTCCTTCTGGAGATACCACCTTTATACAGTCTAAATTCCAGCTATCCATGGGGTGGTTGCAGGTGTTCCCATACCTTGGGATAAACAGCTATTACCTTTCTCACAGTCTGCCACTGTCCTTCATCCAGATGCACTAACCAGTATGTGTTAACTAGACCTCACCTTTGCTAGGCCTGGAATTAGTGCCTCCCTGTTGCAAGCTCCTCTCTTTGCTTATCTCAAGTTCCCACTAGTGGTGGCTTGTCTTATGGTAAGTTTCTTCTGCGGCTTTTACAGTGTTTGAGGCAATTGTGACCTTTAAGTCTCTCACAGTCAGATGAAACAAAGCCATGTATTTGTGCTTATTCTACTGGTATAAATCAATTATGTCAGTGTGAGTGAGGGAAAAAATAACTTCATTGTGTGAGCAGCTAAATTAATCATCGATATTAGAAAGTCTTTTCCCATTGTTCATTCACAGCTTGTCAAAAGAAGACATGTTCAATTACTAAACATGAGAACAGCTACACAAAAAGTAACTGTATGTATGCAGAAGAGTGAAAAGAGGAAGCCTAAGTCAGCACATTCCTTTTTACACAGTGCTGGTGAATTGGAACTTATGTTGACAAGTGGTTTTCTCATGACAGTTAGTCTTTAAAACTTGAAATTAGGGGAATGGAGCCTATCCCCAAACTATGTCATTAAAACCCCCCAAAATCAAGAGTTTTGTTTCCCTTACCACTTCCTTTGATGGTCTGCTTTCCTTTCCTACTCTCCTGCCTGGATTTAATATCCACTGAGTATTAGTATTTTCCACTTTCTTTGGAAAGGCATAACATTTGTTCAAGCTCCAGTGTCATTTGTTAGATGTACCATGTTTTGGTTTTGGTTTTTTGTAGTGAGAGTATTTCAGACTGACTTGAGACTTAATGGGTGCTGTGGCAATAAAAAAAAGCTTTGTTATGGTCCTTTGAGAATCTAAGTACCATGAGCTTAGATTCCAAGCCATGATTTTGCCATTACCTTGACGTCATTCATAAATATGTTTATGTCAAACTGTTTGTTGAGGAGCTGTGGTGACCTGTGGAAGCAATAGTTTGAAAGGGGGAAATGGTATTCAGGAAGCTGGCTATTTCTAATTATAGCTATTAATGGATGTGTTGAATTTTTAACTTCTCCAGGTATTGTTAGGGAGGGTACCAAGTGGGTCAGAACCTGGTAGGCAGGGTCCTCCCATCACCCCAGACTGGAGTGGGGCAGCTCAGGGACACCGGGACAGCCCCAGCCCTGGGCATCAGGCACCTCTTGGGGACAAAGCTTTGTGCAGATCCGTGGGTAGGATGTGAGGCCGAGGCATCTGCAACATGATTGCCACTGCCAAGGGCAGGCCCCCTGGCACAGCCTCAGCTCAGAGCAGATGCCATGACTAGAGGGTGATCCTGGTGACGACATCCCCAAGGTGCTTCTGTAGCTTCTCCCAAGTGTCACCAAGAAGGAGGCTGTATGGAAACTGTGTGAAGGGATATGTATATACATTCCTTGTCTGTCTGTGTATAGTTCATATAAGTAGCACTCCTATATGTGTCTGGGTGTGCATCTGCATAGAGTTACATACATTTCATGCTACAGGGAAGTCTGCTGTCACTCTGATGACTGCTTGATGATTCTGTGTATAGCTGATGCAGCTCATTGCTGGAAGAGTTGCTTGCTTAGGCCAAGGTTGAAGTTCTTTAGGTATGAGGCACAAAAGACACATTATCAAAACTGGGATACGTATTGCTAGGTGGGAAATTCAATTTCTGATAAATTTTGGTTTTATTGCAGGTCTAAATCGGGATTTTCTGTAAAAGTGCTGTTTCCTAAATTTTTTCTGTCAGTTTAAGTGATAACTATCCTCATTTTGTCTCTTTCTGTGTAATGGAAATACGCTGTAATTTTGCATGTGGCTTGCAGACTACACTAAAAAATATTTGAAATATACTGTTCTATCATAAAAAATACTTGTCATGCTTACTCTGAGGTGACTTTTGCAACATTCTGACATATTTCATTGGTTTTAATATGCTCAATATCACAGAGTATTAGGGAAGTTATTCACTGTTAGACTGCTACGGATTTCTAAACTGCCCATTGTTTTTCATATTTTGTTTCTTGAGTTCTTCTTCAATGCATGCACCTTCCTGTGCATAGGAACTGGGAGATATGGCTCATTAATTATACAAGAATTGCATAATCTTGCTGTATTTGCCTCAGAATCTGGATGCCAAAATTGTTCATGTGGGAAATAAAACTTTTTTGGCCTTTTTCCCAGAGTACACCATTTGATGCTTAGTGACACTACAAGCGAATTAAAAAAAAAAATAAAGTGAATACCTTTATACTTCAGTTATGACTGTAGGCAGGAGATGAAGTAAGTGGTTACAATCTATTCTGGTCTGCAAATATTGACCTGACTAAAAGACAGTTTCTTTAGTAGTAGAGATTTCCACATTTTTTTAATCTTCTTCAATATAACGTTTAAGAATATTTACCATGAAAATTATAATTTTGTAGACTGCATTAACTATTTTTAACTGTGCAAATTTTACATTGTTTATATCACTATGTTCTATCTTGCAAAATTAATGGAAGGTTCAGCCAACTGAAGTAAAATTCTACCTTATTTTCAGTTTCCTTGAATCCTTGTGTTACATACTTTAGTATTGTTATACAGAATTGCTGTTCTTCTATAGGTACATAGAACATATATTAACTTAAAAGTTTCTAGTGATTTTGCAAACTCTTATCTACAGGAATTTCTAATTTAAAATGTTTCTGTACCATAGCATAAATTTTTTAATCAAATAAGTTAAAAAATATTAAAAAGTGCAGAATCTCCTCTTTGATTCAAATATAATTGCTCTAAATTATTTTGCAAAAATATATTAATCTTGCAACAGGATTTTACTACAGCTCACACTTTGTTTTCATAATTTCCAACTAGTTGCACTTTCAGAATATTCTTGATGCATCACACTGGCTATTTATGCTAGAATGTTATATAAAAATCTCATTTTAGACCAAGCCTTACTGTTAAAGTGTTATATCAAAGCATAGGAAGTTGTGTTAGCTGTGAAAGGTTGACAGAAAGAAAAAGCTGCAGTACAGAAGGTACTCATCATGATTTTTAACTTGTTTTACTAATTGTAATGTTTTAGCTCTCTTTCCAGTTTGGAGAAAATTAAAATCATTTACTTGTAAGAATGTAATACTGCACCACTGTAAAATTTTCAAGTTTATCATTCTGGGGTGACTGGAACAAAATACAAGCATTACATTGTTTTTTTGGTTTTCCAACCACCTGTATTCCAGCACTATAACATGCACTTTGGAACCTTGCGTCCTCAGAGCACATTAGATAAAGGCCAGTAATCATTGTCAAGAGCTAAATATTTATAAACAGCACAAAGCTTTTTGCAATCCCAACAAATCTAGAATAAATTTCCTATAATGCAAAAGTGCTCCCTCCAGATGCTTTCAGATTACAATGAACTAAATGCATTAGCTTAAAAAATGCAGGATTCATGTGCTCTCTTGTTTTTGTAAATAATTGGGTTGTTCATATAAAGCTTGTAAAATGCTGTGTTACACAACATAAAATTTCATTTGTAATAGAAAACTTAAATCAGTTAAGACCTAGATGTAAAAATGTCTTTCAAAATCTTTTTATTTGATTTTATTTCCTTTCTAAATGATGTTGGGGTCCTTGAAAGAAAGCAGTATCTTTGGTTTTACAAGTTTCCTTTACTTATGATGCTTGCAGAGATCATAGTCAGGACAAGATAATCCTCCATTTGGCATCCTAATAGTTTCCATTATAACTGACTGACAGAGCTTTAGAGTGCAATGAAATACGGTTAAAAATAGGATCAAATTGTTTTCTTCTTCTGAAAAAAAACCTGCAAAAGGTCTACCTGAAATTTTCATGGTATTGTGTGCTCGAGAGGGATGAGGTTCTAATATTTTTGTCTAGGAACAATCTTGCAAAAAATAAATCAGCATGTAACCCTTGGAATTATTGATAGTATAAGAGAGTAATTTTTCACCTCCTATCCCAAATGCTTTTAGATGACACCCATAAATATAATGAAAAGAAAGTAATGAAGAGTGCTATAATTTTGGTCATCTTCAGGTGTCCACTTGCTACAAGGAGGGTTCATGCTATTATTCCATAGTGAATGAAGCACACAGGTCAGAATGGAAATGGAAAAACAAGTCAGTGATTAATTCTTGGGTTCATTTATGTAGTTGGTTCCTTTAATGATCTTCGTGGTGCAGTGCAAGGTCTTTTGCCTCTCTCTGTCTCTTCCTCAGATTCTACTGAGTTCCTTAAATATGTTGTGCTAGGAAATAATACTTTGGAATTGTAAAGATTTCCCTCTTCAAGACAGGAAATGTGTTTTTGCTCTCTCAGTAGGTTTCTGAGCAATTTAGTTTTCTGCAGTTGAGCAAAATTCTCCTGCTTGCTGTTCACTAGGACTTTTAGCCTGAGGTCATAAGGAATTATGTTGCAAAGATTTTGGTTTTCGTTAACTTAAGTTCTAGATTCAGCAAGATTATATTTTCAATCGCAAATTAATTTTAAAGTCAGTTTTTTTCTGTGCTAAAAATTTGTATTACCATAATAGTAATTTTTATTCTCTTTGTTCTATTTAATAGAAGGGAAAAAGTGTCCTACCCAGTCTAGGCTACGTAGAGTAAGGTAAATGAGAAATTTTTTTTTGCCCAGGGACTAGGCAGTGGAGGAGAGAAGCCCAGCTAAGCATGTGCTTAAATAAGAGTGAGAACAGAAATATATTGTCTAGCAATGTATTAAAAATGAGTCTGCAAACGTTAAATGAACTGAAGTCTGAGCTGTTCAGTAAGATGCCAAGGGAACAAGCTTTCCTTGTTCAGCTGAGGAACGTAGTTGGTCTCTCATTTCAACCTGTTTCTTTTAGAAGCCGGTCAGATTAATGGATAAGATAATCTTCCTTTTTTTTCCAGTGAAATAAATTTATAAATCCTCCATCTCTGCCCTCTTGTACTATAGAGCATCTTGGAATATATAGTTTTGGGGCCTACTGCTGTCTATTATTGTTGACCAAGCTCCTTAAATATGCATAGCCACAGATTCATTGATCTTCAATAAAAGGTCTGAAATAACCAAATTTTGCTCTATAATGTATGCACTTCCACTTATTTTATTAGTAGTAGAAAAGAAAAGTATTCCAGAACTTTAGGAGTGCTTGAAATAAAGCCAAGACAAAGTCTTGCAAAAACTATATTAGCCCCAAAGAATGATTGTTCGTAAGTAAAAACAACATGGGAAAAACTAATCCTTTGCCAGTATTAAACCAAGCAATCATTTCCCACTGCAGTTTGAATATACTGTGCAAGGTTTTCATTGTCTGTAATGCTTGATCAGTGCTACATCAAGAACAGAGAATGTCTCCTTACAGGGGTTTCTCAGTGAACTTATCAGTCTTCTGTGCTTTTGTTGTAGGTGTCAGAAAAATCCTATGCACGCCCCTCCCTCCACCTCTACTGTTGTGTCACAGAGGGTCATATTGGAACAGATGCTCCTGACATTCTTTTTAATTTCATTATAGTACATGTATATGAGTGTCACTGCAAAAATGAACTGCCCTATTTCTGATTTTTTCTTTTGAAATAATAATAATCTTACATAAAACCCTCTCAATAGTATATGCAAAAACCCTATTGTATTGGTGAACCAATTTTGCATAAAATCTTCCAAATGAAGGTAATACTGGGGTGGACAGGGAATACTGGATTGAAGTATGACCTGCTAATCTGGTTCTACAATTTATCAAGAAAAATTAGTCAGAAAGTGATCTTGAGATCAAATCTCAAATAATATTTTCAACAGCTACCATAGAGGAAGAGGCTAACACGACAGTATAAGCATTGTATAGTTGTGTTTCAATATGAATGCTGTTTAATCAGTTACTGTATTGCAAATTAATTGCTAGTTCATACAAAAATCAAGACTGTAAATTTTCACCTGCTTTGATAAATTTTGGTCTACTATCAACAGGTAAGTTCCAGCATAGCATGCACACTGTAGCATGACCTTTAGTGTAGTTACAGATTAATGTATATGACAAAGAAAATATCATAAAACCGTGTGTGATAGTGTAGATATTGATAGAATAAATCAGCTAATATTTATGTAGCCTTGAGTTTATTAAAAAATAGTACAATACCATGATTTTTTTTAATACAGGTGTCAAAGCACATGCAAGAGCTTTTTACACACATAGGTTTGTCTTGAAAAAAATCCTAGTTTTTTCAAGAATCTGTTCAAACCAGAAATGCTGAACAGACAATAAGATACACATTTATACAATTATACACATACATACACATAATATACAATTAACCTGATCTTATCATATCAGAAAAAGCAGTCAGTAGTGATTGCAGGCAAAATCTACTTGGAATGTGAGAGGGACAGACATATAATACTATTTTGTGAAAAAGTATGCACACTGAACTTATTTTATGCATGGCTTCTGCAAGCATTTTCAGTTAATGCTCTGGAGATAATATAAAGGAATATGGTAAATGTAAAGCAAATCCATGTTTTGATGGGACACTGACAAGTTTTCTTCTCATTGTAGACACTTTATTGTATAATTTTGTTGTTTTAACAGGTTTGCTAACTTCAGTCCAATGAATTGATGTTTTCTGCCTTTGCTCTTAGTAATGCACTTAAGTGTGTATTGTTCTTATACTTTTTCCAACTCCAATTGTTTGAACAAAAGGGTATTTAAATTCTAAATCACATTTATCATGTATTTCCACATCATAATGAGTGTCTTTTATCAAAGCATTAAGATGACAGTTGTCTGCTAAGATTGCTTATTGCTGTTTCTTAAAAATAAAATCAAATATTAAACTAGAAATTGAGTATTGAAATTGAAACCTGGCTATTTAATAACAAAATTTTAAAAGTCCAATAAAATAATAGAAAAAAAATCCCTTAATAAGGTAAAACTGAAACAGCATTCTAGTGGGCCCAAGGCTTCATGCATACTGCTAAGGTATACAGTCAATATTTTTATATATATATGTATATATATGGTTTCACCAAAACAAGTCCTGTCTAACCAGCCTAGTGGCATTCTATAGTGGAATGACTATGTTGCTGGACAAGTGAAGGCTTACAGATGAAATTTATCTGGACTTCTGTAAGATCTGTCACATGGTCCCCTTCAACATCCTTCTCTCTAAACGGGAGAGGGATGGATTTGATGAGTGGACAGTAGGTGGATAAGGAGTTGATTGGATGGTCAATCCAGAGGGTAGTAGTCAACAGCTCAAAGTCCCAGTGGGCATCATTGACAAGTAGTGTCCCTCAGGGATCTCTACTGCGACCGGTACTGTTTAATGTCTTCAGTAATGATATAGACACAGGGATCAAGTGCAGCATCAGCAAATTTGCAGACGACCCCAAGCTGAGTGGTACAGCTGACATGTCTGAAGGACAGGATGCCATCCAGAGGGATCTGGATAAACTCGAGAAATGGACCCATGGGAATCTTATGAGGTATAACAAGATCAAGTGCAGGGTCCTCCATGTGGGTTAAGACAACCCCCGGTATCAGGCTGAGGGATAAACATACCAAAAGCAGCCCTGATGAGAAAGACTTGCTGGTACTGGTGGATAAGAGGCTGGACATGATCCAGCAATGGACACTTGCAACCCAAAAAACCAGTTTCCTGGGCTGCATCCAAAGCAGCGTGGCCAGCAGGGTGAGGGAGGGGATTCTCTCTCTCTGCTCTGGTGGGACCCCACCTCGAGACTTCAGGTCCCTAATACAGGAAGGACAATGATCTCTGCACACAGATGATTAGAGGACTGGAACACCCCTCCTATGAGGAATGTCTGAGACAAGGGACAATTGATTTTTTCAGCCTGGAGATGAGAAAGCTTCAGGAAGATCTCATTGCAGCCTTCCAGTACATGAAGGGAGCCTACAAGAAAGATGGAGAGTGACTTTTTTCAAGGGCTTTACAGCAAGGCAGTAAAGCTTCAAATTGAGAGGTAAATTTATGCTAGATATTTGCAAGAAATTCTTTATTGTGAGCATGATGAGGTACTGGAACAGGTTGCCCAGAGCAGTTGTGGAGGGCCCATCTCTGGCAGTATTCAAGGCCAGGCCAAGTTGGATGAGACTCTGAGTAAGCTTGTCTAGTGAAACATGCCCCTGCTCATGGAAGAAGCATTGGAAGCAGATGATCTTTCAGGTCACTTCCAACCCAAAGTTTGTTTTGTTTTGTTTTGTTTTTTAATGAAACTGTGAATTAAAAGAAGTGGTAAAACCAAAGAAGCCTTAAGAGAGTGTCTTGCATTTCTGGATTTAACCTTATGGAAATAAGAAATTTCTTTTATATCAGTGCTGTATTTTAATATTCAAGATGATATTAACCACAGTATGGGTCTGTAGTAAGTGAAAGAGATGGAGTTACTGTGAGGCATCCTGGCTAGAAGCACATTAATAAGTTATGAAGCTAAATGCATTTGCATTTATTTTTAAGTGTCTTTAATTATCAGTGAGCTAAGATAATAAATATCAATGCAATGATATATCATTGGAGTTTGAAAATATTTATACTGTTTGTCCTGAAATCTTGTTGATATAATGTTGTTGATAGTATTTGGTATAGAAACTGGCTCACAGACCAAATTCATAGGCAAGAAACTGAAGGACCTAGAAAACAGTGATTTGTAATCTCTCTGATTGTTGAATTTATATAGTTATAATTTCACCATGTGGTGCTGCGAAGTTCTCTTGATGCCTTAAAGAATAAAACAACCCACTTTCAGGATAATATTAGTATAGGAGGTCTCCAGGGGTTGATATGGAAAAGGTCCACAAAATGCCCACCCCCCACAGGGTGAATACAGTTTTATAAGTTTAGCAAATTAGCATAATTGACAAAAATCACCAATTAGGAGCACAAGTGGTGACGCAATTTCCCCCGGTTCAACTGTCTCTAAATCGTCCCTCCTCAGATGGAAATTAAACTTTGTTTATGAAGATGTGTCTTGAAGAGATGATTTTCAGCCTTGGTTCCCAGGAAGTACCACGACAGGATATCTTGTACACCCTGGGGCTTGGAGCTCTGGAATTTGTTTTGTCTTTCTGCCTAGGGAAAAGGTAGGGAAAAGTACTGGAGCTAGCTACTAATACAATAATACTATAGGCTCTGAATAAATGTGTAAAGAATACAGAGAATATATAAAAGGAATAAGGCAAAAACCATTTAGCATCACTCTTAATTCACATGGATTCTATTGACTGTTTGAGTTAAATATTAGGATGTTAGTCAAAATGATAGAAAACTTTTTTTTTTCAAATTTCAAAAAAACCTTAAGCTTCTTAAGAAATTTGAAAGCAAAAATAATTAAATTTAAACTCTAACTACATTTGCCTTATTTGCCCTTGAGTTTTCTCTAGATGATGGGTTAGTTTGGAAAACCATAACATTTTGTAGTTCAGAAAAATTGAAAAGTGTGTGTTTTATGTTCATCCTAATTCAAGTTTACTACTGTCAAGAAATGTTATCTTCTCTATAAGAGTAAATATCTTTAAACTATGCATAGAGTCATAACTTAGCAAATCCTATTCAATTTCATAAGTAAAATAGAAGTAAAATTGTCACAAGGAAATTAAGGATGACTTTACTTCCATTCTTTAATTCATATACTTATTTATAATCTGATGAAATTACTATGGCTTTTGACTGACAGCTTTAAACTAAGAGCTCAATTTGGTTCATACTGTGTGGCTTGTCAGAAGCCAGAAATTTCCCAGAAATGGTTGTACAGGTGAGTACATGAGGCTCTGGAAATTGGGTATGGCTATAGAAAAAGGTTTTACTGAAGTTTCTGTTACACTTGACCAGGCAACTTTTTCAAATGCACATGCAGAATGTAACTCCTTGACACCAATACTTAATATTATTCCATGTCTAGCGTTCCATAAACTTGTATTTAAAATCAGCTTTAGTAAAATTTAGTAAAATGTATGCATGTTTGAATTTAAAATTCAGTATCTTCTGTGGTCCCTCTTAAAATATGAAAACCAAGCTACCTTTCAAGAAACTGCTGGGATTAAAGATGTAGCTTTTATACAGATGTAGTAGGTCTAATTCCAGGAGAAGCAGCTATGTTGTCACATGCAGGAGAGTAGAAAAACCCTTCTCATTCAGTTGCTTCCAACATTTTAATATTTTTTGTAGTTCTTGTCTTAATATTCTGAAGGTCAGATATATTACACTGCCTTTTATTCATAGAACAGTATTTTATTTTTACAGCATGTTTTGATCACTCTGATTTTTGCATTAAATGTTGTATATTAGTAAAATGGCAAAAAAGAAGAGCATTATATCAGAGAACAGATCTTGGTGCTCTCTTTTGCTGAAGATGTAGACAACCATTCTTTAGTTAAATTATGCCTTTGTCATTCTATGGAGTGAAACATTCATTAAAATTATACTTAGAGTGAAGGAACTCTTTAGTTGTCTCTACTACAGGAGATACATATTAAAAGAGGATGATAATAACAAAAGCCCATAGAAATGTTTAGTAAAATATCCAAAATAGACTTCTCTGTCATTAGTTTAGTGGAGCACTTTTAAATAGGAGGTGAGATGCTTTTCACTTTTCTACAAATTAATAGGTTTCTGCTGACTTCAAGATATTAAGGTCTTTCATATGACTGTCAGATATAAAGAAGAGAAAATATTTTAAGAGCTGAGTTGATAATTGGATGTGTTTCCTTGACGAAATATCAGGCTATTGAAATATTAAAACATTAAGATATTTGGAAAATGTTCTTTAAGTTTTATATAGTAAGTCAAGTGAATCTCATTTCTTGATTTATTTCACAAGTATTTTGCTTTTTGTACTTCTTGTACATTAGGTCAAATTGTTATGACAGTTTAAGTCATGTCACTAGAAAGGGTTGTCCTGAAGCAATGCCTTCTGAACATGATGAAGGACTCTAAGGGAGCTATGTGTGCAATGCCATGTCTTTCCTCCTATTTTGGGATCCTGTGTTGTCTCATCCATCAGCCATGAAAGGAAAAAAAAGAATCAATAGGTTTCATATAACTCACAGGATTATGAAAATCAAAGGTGTGGTCTTAACCCTGATTTCCTAAGGTCCTAAAAGAGATTTGAAGCTTTGTCAGGATGCAGATATTTAAATTATCTGAAAAAAAATAGTTGCTTTTAACTCTTCAGTTCACCTTTTCCTCACCACTTACTTCATGAAGTATTTTGATGATAATATGAAGAATTTTATGTCAGACTTAAAAGGTATTGACAAGAAGAAAATTAACATGAGAAGGGAAAGATATATTGAAAATCCAAAATCTCATCTACCTGTTTTAACAAAACTTAATCTTTTTTGTTAAGGTTTTGATTAAAAAATCGAGCTAAATAATTATGACATACAGGCCTTGGTAGTTCTTTACACAACACTGAATTTGGTAGGAGTCCAAAGTAGACCTAGTTGTGTGATTTCTTTTGAAGAAAGGAAACATTTTGTACACTTGGTAACTTCTATTTTCTACCAGTATTCCTCTCACTGTATCCCATTCCTATTTATAACTAAAAATTTTTGAGGGTTCATTTTCTTCATAAAGTTCCTTACTTTCAGTCCATTGTGTTATTGAATCTCTGGCTGTGCTATGGAGGAAAGGGTCTGGTTTAGGAAGGAAGATTATTTATGGATCAGGATTTGGGGATTTTACAGAGTTGAAGAAATTTGTTTTATTTTTTACAATTACTTTATTTCAATATTATTAAAAACAACCCCGTGAATAAGTATGAAAAAGTGAAATTAAAGCACAGATCAGATGTCAAAGGATAAATAATTGGTTTAATAAAAGATTGAGCTCAACTGATTTATCTCATCTCTCTTGGCTGATGACAGAAAATCTTTATGTTCCTAAATTTACTATCCACAGCTTGTAGCTTTTCTATATTTTAAATTCTCTGTTTCAGATCCTTCCCCATTTCAGCTTTCTGGTGATATATAGCTGAAACTTGGATAACAGCCTTTGTGCATTAGTTTTCTCATTTTCTAGTACATTTGTGTTAAATTTTTCTTGGTATAAGTTTTCTGTGATATACTAACATTATTATTTTTCTTTCAAAAGCTTAAAAAAAGTAATAGGATAAAAAGTATTAATACATTTTCTAAGTGTTAACCCTGGGCAATAGTAAAAGTATAAATGGATATGTACGCTTTCTATGGGAGCGAGCCGCACATAATGCAATATTATGTTACTACCATCTTTCCTGTGAGTGTAAGTTAGGATGAGCAATGACAGGATTGTTCAGCTTGAGGGTGATAGGGTGAGGAATCACATGTAGTGAAAGTACAAATCAAATGGTCAGTCCCTAATGCAATTAACTTTATCCTTCTAGATGGGGATTAGAGCAGAATTGGACATGGATGCTAAAGGGGCCCCAAGAATTGAGCTCTGTTTGAGAATACATGGTCATATTACTTGTAGGTTTTTTTTCCTAATCTCTGTCCTTGGTGCAAGGAAAATTTCTCCTCCTGCAAAATTTATATCTTCTTTGTGGTCAAGCTTCTTTGCTCAGAGTTGGTATCTATCAGAGTTGTTTTGCTACAAGCCGCTAAAAGAACCAGAGACATTTTGCCTATAACTAGCTGGTAATCTGAGTTGTTCTTTGTTAAATTAGTACAAAAGTCTTACAAAGTTTCATAGAAATCAGTTTTACTGGTTTTACTTTTAAAATTAAAATACATATTTTTTGTGCAATGCTTCATTGCTCTGATAAGGGGACATTTAACTCTCAGAGGCAGGGTGCTGTAGGATACCCACTTGCCCTTGCACTCTGAAAAAAAACCCATGCTTTTTTCCTTTTACATATCTAGTTACATGGTATATGAGAAATATTAGTAAATATGTTATTTAATATGTGTCTTTAAACAAAACCTTGCACTGAGGCATTACGTGCCATGTCTGTTTGCTCTGAGAAATAATTTACACACAAATGATATTTTCAGTATGAAATTTGCTGACTTTGTAAGTGATGAAAACTTTCAAGGTGGAAAACCAAAAAAACCTAATTTTTTACATCAAGCAAAGTGCCTGTAAACAGATGATTTATGGCTTGTTATGTGACCTGTCTCACTAATAATGAAATATTCAAATACCATAACCTTTCCCATCTGTTCAGTAAGCAACTGTAACTTGGTGTTTGGCATCTGATCTTTGCAACAAATAAACTCACTCTTTACATAAGTTACACAGGTGATGATGGTATGTTAGAGGCCAATAATATTTTCAAGTGATTCAGTTAAAGTAACACACACAGATGCATTATGCTGTTCCCAGCATAATGTAAAGTTTACAGTCCTTTCTGATCTTGAAGATCTAAGAAAGGAGGACAAACTGGGGTCTTACTTTCCAAATATTTAAATCAGCCTTAATCAGATGAGGGAAATCTCCTCATTCAGCACTTAATATTGACTGCCTTCCAAAATTGCCTATAACAAGATAAGAAATGCAACTTTGCAAATTTATCGATATTTCATTAGAATCTGTAAGCTTACTGTCAATTATTGATCTAGTCTGATATTTCTATAAATTTTCCTCATTTTTCATAGGTTTATACTGCATATTAATTCTTGAAATTTTCCAAAGTAAAATGGAAGTAGAGCTTGCTTAGTGGATTACAAAAAAATTAATTTTTTAAGTGCTGTTGAAATTGTGATTTGTACTCAGAAATCTCAAGAATTTCAAACATCTATTTTTCCAATACCCCAAATGAATTTTCTGAGTATGTTTGGTATACTGTACATAGCTTCATCTGTATACTAATCTTGGGCTATGAAATATCTCAACAAGGCAGCTTAGTTTTCAGCATTCCTTTAAAATATATATTATGATATAAAATATAGAGTAACAATTTTATAGTTCATGTTGGAATCCTTTCTCATTTAAAAGATAACTAGAGATAAACAAAACATTGGCTAGAAATAAACAGACCTGTTGTAGACCTGTTTCTATAGGTGGTTTATGTGTTCAAAGGTAAGAATTTTTTTTTTTTTTTGCGGAGTGGAGGAAAGAGGATGCCTCGTTAATGACTCTTGACTGACCCTTCAACACTGAGATTATGTTTCCCTGTTACTGCTCTGGCTTTCCTTTTATAGCAGAAAATTCTCTCTGGAGACCTAACCTCACTGCTGATGCCTTTGACACCTTGACTCTTCTTTTTTTTGCATAACTTTGAGAAATAAAATTTGATTTCTCCCATGAATGCTAGTACTCATCATTTAACACTAGCTGCTTTTATGATTTTAATTTAGGTTTTGTTTCGCTTTGTTCTTTAGAGATTTTTGTTTGTTTGTTTTATTTCTGATATTTGTAGAGCTAATTTTGGTTATCATTTATTTTTTTCTTTTGTCTTTGTGTGTCCTCCTTTATCTAAACTTTTGTCTTTATTCAAATGTATCCATAGTTGCAATACCTGACAGTACCATATAACAAAAAAGTTAATGCATTTTAGTTGATTTCCTGTCATTTGAGGGAGCTGCTATATTGTCTTTGCCATCAACTTCATATTTGTCTAACTGTTCCTTTATAACTAGTCTGTTCTTAGCATACGTTGACCTTTCCTACACTTGGCTCCTTCACAAACGTTGATATCCTAAAGAAATGATCTAAATATTTCTTTGAGAACTTAGAAGTTTTAGTGTATTTGTAAAGAGAATTTCAAATTAATTTAGAAATCTTTGGGAGTGGTGTACACAGATGTTGTTTTGGCTACGGGAACTAGACCACATGGACATTTTCTTTGTCTAGCCTGATGCTCTTAAGCTCCAGTCTTGTTAATGACATCTTCTATGCAGAAAATATTAGGAATTTTTTCCACCTGAATCAGAAGTAAGAATGATAAATATATTAGTTATCTGATTGAAATTTATTTATCAGCATTGCTGTGAAATTATTATTTGTAAATTGACTTTAATTTTTATGTTACCTTTCTGTTTTACAGGTCTTAATTTCCTGTGAATTGTAGCTATGGCGAGAAAGCTTGGAGTTTACTCTTTCATTTTGACTCCTTTGTGAAATTATCATTAATTTTGACTAATTCTAGAGACTTGAAGGTAATCTCAGTTTCGGAGATCAAACCAAGTATTTGTGTAATTACAAAATGTTCTCTTTTCCCCTAAGTAACTTTGTAATTCTGAATCAGACTCTCTCTCTTGGGAGAGAAAGAGATGTTAATAAAACAAAACTTACTCACTTTTTCTTATGTTCCTGAAATGTGTAAATGACATTGAGCTTTAAAAACTAGTGTTTTGATCCTGTAGTTATATACAATACATCAGAAAATAAAGAAAAGGAAGGAGAGTTGAGATACTGAAAAAAATAAAAGTACAGACAGATACAGAAGTCCTGATTTTGGCTAGGGTACAGTTAATTTTCTTCTCAGTAGCTACTATAGGGCTATATTATAGACTTGTGCTGAAAAGAAGGATGTTTCTGTTACTGCCGAGGAGTGCTTATACTGAGTCAAAACCTTTTCTCCTTCTCACTCCATCCCTCCAGTGAGGAGGCTGGGGAAGTTAGTAGGGGATTCAGCCAGGACAGCTGACCCAAACTGACCAAAGGAATATTCTAGACCACATGGCATCATGTTCAGCATATAGAGCTGGGGGAAAAAGAAGGAAAGGGGGGATGTTTGAAGTGATGATGTTTGTCTTCCCAAGTCAACATTACACATGATGGAAAGCCCTAGTTTCCTAGAGATGATCAAACACCTGCCTGACCATGGGAAATGGTGAATGAATTCTTGTTTTGCTTTGCTTTGCTTTGCTTATTAAACTGTCTTTTGATCCACCCACAGGCTTTCTCATTTGTACTTTTATTATTCTCTGCCCCATCCCACCAGGGAAGAGTCAGTCAGTTGCTCTCTAGTTCTTAGTTGATGTTTGGGGTGAAACCATGACAGCAATGTAAGGAAACCATTTAGTTAGTTTTAAACATAAAAATCATATCTTGTAATGATATTTAATGGTATAAATTCTTTGAATCATGAAAAAAACTGGATGAGTAAGTGACAATACAATCATGAAAAGTGAGATAACACTCTGGCTGCATAACAAATTTATCCAAAGATATGCTGATACATCTGTTATTTTGTATGTCAGTTTTTGGAGGCTTGTAGGAATATTTGCAGATGAAATGTTGGCAGTGGGTATCAAACATAATAAAAAAACCCAAGATCTGTGTACAGTGTCTAATAAGACCTGAAATCTGTTTCTCCACGCAATTGCTTCATAAATTATACTTAGGCATATTTAAATGACTTCACACACCTCTTGCCAGGGTAGTCATGAATCACTTGGAGTGTCAAAATTCTGCAATGAAGTGTTTGCAGAAATAAGATAATAATTCCTGAGGACTCTTTCAAACTTGCTGTTCATATTCATTTTGGTGCAAAGGTTTTTATCTCCAAACAGAAGAGTTCACTTTTAAAACTTACTCTTGACTTTTTCCCCTGAAGTAATGAAATCACTTTTATTTCTATCTTTTCTTTTATACTAAATGTTTTACAGTGTTTAGATATTACTAAAGATACAATGCAACTAACTATGAACTCTGAAATGTTCTTAGCCTGCAATTCTGTACTGTAATATTTTGAACCCAGTTGATGGAAAGATATTTTGGTTTCTGTAATTAAATGTATATTCATTATGAAGAACTGCTGGCACGAGGACAATAGAGATAATTTGAAACTCATTTTTAAACAGATTCTTAGAAATAAGTAAAACAAAACCAGAAAACTAAAGCATGTCCCTGCAATATAATATTCAAGCTAGCAACTGTAATAAAGTAAAACCAATAGTCATTTTAATACTGTGTGGGGAACTAATACCTTTGATTCTTATGCAAACATCTCATTCTCATATGAATATCCATAATCTTAGAAAGACCTATCAAAGAAAAAATACCCAAGGGTATGTATGTTAAGCTTTTTAAGAATCTGAATATGCTAATTGAATGCTTCTGCAGTTCTATTAAACTAAACAATTCTGCGTTAATTATACATAATTCTGTGTAGGCTAATTTTTTATATTAAATAAAATTACCATGTTTACATTAAAATAGGAAATTTCTATGCTCTAGCTAACATTCCATAATTGTGTTATGAGATATATGAATGCAAGCAAATTATATATTTAAAATAAATCTATACAAAAAGTTCCAAATAAAAAGTTCTACTGTTGATATTGGTGGAAGTAAATGTAGGGCCTAAGATAAGTGATCAATTATGACAAACTCAAATTTTTCAATTTCATACCTTGGATTTTTAAATGCTATTCCAAAGCAGAGATGATTTTCTATTGAAATGAAACCTACGTGAACTTGATTCTTCTACAATCTTTATTTCTCTCTGCAACTTCTGTTAATTCTTGTTTTCTAAGACAATTTCTCCAGTGATTTTAATCACACATGAGTATTCGTTCAAATATGTGGTTTTTTTCTGAACTTGTAGATTTTGTCGTCAGTGTGTTTTTCATTATATGGATAAAGAAGCATTAAAATAAATAGTGTCATAGCTGAATGAAGGGAGGTTGATTTTTGGGAAAAGGGGACAACAAAAAAGAGTTCTTATGTCAAGATCATGTGTAGATTTTTCTCTGAGGTTAGGCTGAATTATTCTGTGCAACATAAAATAGCTCTCAAGCAAAAGCTTAATTATTTTAAGTTTAGGGGAAGTTAACTTATTACAAGAACATCATATTTTACAAATAATGGTCTTTAAGAATTTGGCTTTGAAGTGTATCTTCTCTGTGCTCTTTCAGTTGGAAACCAGGTTTATTCCATGAATGCAAAAATATATGTCTACTGCAATATTACTCTACAAAGACTTCATGGGTAAGGAGTTAATTTAAAGCCTCCAAAATCTATGCTTCCTTACCTATGTCCCCCAAATACTGGCAATGCTTGTTTAGTTCAGTTATAGATTTCCTCCTCCATACTGCTCCATTATGTGTTTTCTTATTTCTCCTATCAATTTGTAGTTACTGATTGAAATCTGGATATAAACCCTTTTTTTTTTTTTTGGTGAGAATCTGTTTGCTTTAGCTTCAGCAGCTCAGCAGCTCAGTTCTTACCTGAATGATCTTTACATATCTGCTGCACTCCCAATCTCACAGCCAAGACACATGAAGTCCATTGACTCTTCAGGCATCACAAGATTTTGCAAAGAGACTGCAGAAACTCCATTTTTTTTCCCCAGAAGTTTCTAGAAACTGTTAGTTTCCAGATTTTCTGCTAAGACTTCCTTCTAACTTAGGTAAAATTTCAATAATAATTATTATCATCGTATGTGTGCTATGTGGGGTAGTAGATAACTGCAAAGATAGAAAACCATCTGTTAATGTGAGCAAAGATAGAATGATCTACTAGGAAGCATGTATGTACACAAATTCATCATACCAGTATCTAATTCTGTAAAACATAAAACTTCAACCAAAATACACCTGGAATATCATATCTGTTGCCAAATTGATTTTTTTTTTTAAATACTGAATTGAAAAGTTACTGAATTACAATAAAACTGAAGTATGCAGCAGACTATGCAATGATTTGAATTGTAATGAAATGGAAGAAATTTTGGACATAGTGTAGAGAAATTTTGGTAAAATGTTTTGTTTATCCCAAAAATAAAATATAAACTTCTTAATGCAGTGTATTGAAAATAATTTTATTTAGTAAAGTGTTTTTGCTTATAGGTTTTAACAGACATAAGTAAACACCTACAGCCTTGTTTCTGTACGTGGTATAGGAGAATCTTAGCATAGACATCTTATGCCTAGGGGAAATAGTGTTGATATGTTGTCAAAATGTTAAGAACCACTCAAGCAAGCTACAGAAATAGTAGTACATAACTATCCATTATCCGTATTATCTAACGTAAAAGGATCTATAGAAATTGTTTGTGTCATTTTTTGTGTAAATGGATGGATTTGATCTTTCACCCACTGTAATTCAGGTATTATTTTTCAGTTGCATTCTTCGAGAGTTGCAAAGGAGACAAAGTAATTGAGATTAGTGGATAATTAGATAATTCAGTAGTACGTAAGTAAGACTAAAAACCAGTCTGTGGGGAATTAGTGGTTTTGTGGCTCAGCTTAATGTGTATGTGATCTCGGGTATGTTAGTCTACCTGATCACTTTGTTTCCTATCTCCATATGGAGAACCATTAATTTGAGGCCCCCAGATAACATGGTAATTAGCTGTGAGGCTATACACATATATTCCTAATAAATTATCTCGTCTATATCGTCCCTCATCAAAAGAATAAATGTCTTTTTAAAAATTTCCACTTTTTGGAAACTTTGAGTACCATTATCAGATCACACAAAATCCCAGATTGTTTGGAGTTGAAAGGAACCTGTGGAGATACTCCAGCCCAAACCCCATAGTAAAGCAAGTCCACCTTGAGCAAATTGTATATGATTGTATCCAGGTGGGTTTTGAGTATCTCCAGAGAAGGAGATTCCACAACCTTTTTGGTCAGTCTGTTCCAGTGCTATGTCATCCTAAAAATAAAGATGACTTTCCTCATATTCAGATGAAACTTTCAGTGTTTCAGTTTCTTCCTGCTCCTCTTATTCTGTTGCCAGTCATCACTAAGAAGAGTCTGACCCCATCCTCTTAGCACCCTTAAGATATTTTTATGCACATGTTTATGTGCTCTTGTTTAGTTAAGGTATGCTCTCAGTTACAAAAATTCCTGTCCAGAGCTATTGTAAGAAAATTAACTGTCCATTGCATTAATCTCTGGCTAGATTATTTTTGTGCTAAAGAGAAAGCAGATTACTTCAAGAGAATCTCAGATTTAATTAAAGAGCATTAAAAGAAATTTTCATCCTAGTCAGAATATGACAGATCCAAGACAGAAGAATAGACACACTGATGCCAAGGCAGACAAAAATGTGTTGGTTATTTATAATGCATTCTCATTAAATCAGGATGCATCAGGGCTTAATCGACTTGGAGTGCAATTGAGTCCAAACAGCTGTCTGGAAAACCTCTGTGTTGTGCACCTGTTCAAATATGATTTTTACGCTTTTGCACCCCATCCATGGTTTGTTTTTTTTTTTTCTTTATGTATCTCTACTTGAAAATTTGACAAACGGTTATCAGGAAAATGTGTAAAAAGTATGCAGAAAGAGAAAGGAAAGGGTAATTAATTTTATTGAACTGGTAAAACAGAGAATCATGTAAACTGGAATAGGTAAACTACAGGGAACTGTATTGTGGCAAACATGTACAGGCATAGGAAAGACCTGTGTGAGTCCCTTACATTTTCTTTCTCATTAATTTCTATGATTTTGCTCACTACATTGGTTACTGAATTGTCTGAATGAAATAAGTAAAATTGTGGATAGAATTGTATACCAGTGAGACAAAGTAATACAAAATTTTAGACTATTTGCACTTTTTTTATGCATTCCTTCCCAAAAGAGATATGCAAATAAAATATTTTAATAACACTTCAAAAATCTTTTAAGCTTTGGTTCAGTTATCTGTAATATTTCTAGTATTATTTATAGATTGCAACAATTGGGCTATAATTGATATATCTTCTAAGTTGAAAAAACTTTTCAGAAATTCATTTACATACTATTTACCATTTGTCTTTTGATGATTTATCTGTTGCTTTTCATTATCTGCTGGAAGATCACATCATATTTCAAACCAAAGAAACTGCAAATTGCAGAGAATTATGATTGTTCTATAGTGTTTACAATCAAAATAATTAAAAATGTTTACCCCTGATTTTGTTTAGTGTAATTTCATTTTTTCCTCTTTGCTATAAATTTTTCCTAGTTTTAATTTTCTGCTGTCTTTCAAAACAAACAGGCTTTCCAAAAATCAAAATTCTATCCTCCTCCCAAGCCCCACTTCTTTTTAATTGCAAAAGAACTGTGACTGTATGATGCCAAGTTCTGGTGTTTTCTGAGAAATAATATTTTTATTCTCAGCAGATTAGAATCTTTCTAACTAAAATTCTTCTGGGCATATTCTTTAACCGGGTTCTAAAACGTGGTTTGTTTGACAGAACAGGAGACACTATGTTAACAGGACTGAGAAAAAAATTTCCACATGGCAAAACCCTGGAAAAAAGTAAAAGTATTTCAGTGGGCAAGAAAGGAGAAGCTACCTAAAAAGCACTTGTAAGTTCTAGTGAAATCAGTGGGGTCCTGATGATCTGTAGTGTGTTATAGCCATTTTTTACAGGTGTCTGCCACTGGTGTCCTGGATGCATGAAAAATACACCACCAGGCCACAAGGTTTAATGCTGGTAGATACCTGACACCTATCATCACTCAGCATTAGTAAAAGCAGTGAATAATTTAGAATTATCAGTCCCATTCTGCCTGTTTAAACTGGAGGCACAGAATCCTTAAGCAAAGTATACCTGACACAGCTGGGAAATGCCAAGAAAACCCTCTTGAGACCACTTAATGAAGAATAAACAGGGAGGAAAAGTCATTTTGCAGTGCAGAACTTTTATGGAATAATACAGCCAAAGTCCTACAAAATCCTGTTTAATCACACATGGAAAGAGAATTATGGGAGTCCAGAGCTCTCAGAAAGGTTGCATGTGAAAAAAAAACCATCTACTTTTAAGAACACAGTGCATTCAAAAGCCATGCAACCTTTATTTTTTTTTTGTTTAATTGGAGACCAAACTAGCACCTTATGGACTTCAAACAGAGAGGAAACAAACATGTAATAATTGATTTTCTGTACACCATATATTTTCTGGTTCGTGGATATGTACTTATATATAGGAAACTTTTCATAACTTTATAAAGAAAGGTTTGAAAAAAGAACTCCTTTAAAATTCAGTAAGAACTAGAGACTAAGGACTGAAGTCTCTGTTAGTTGCCTCACCTGCTGTGACACTGAGAACTCTTTATTCTGTAATACTTCTCAAGCTGGCAGGGGAGTTACTGCTCGAAAGGACTTCACACAGCAAGAGGCACATTGAGGTTGGTGGCAAAATACCCAGGTGTGATGTGCAGCAATACTAGTTCAGTCAGTGAGTTCATCTGAGACACTGATGTTGTTCCTGAAAAATAGTAGAGTTGGTACTCCATGAACTAATGTCCAGCAATAATAGTGGTGACTTGAGTAGAGTTTGCCCCTGCAAAATGTAAATACTTATAGCACAGGGATCAGAACTAGTTTCTCAGATACGATCAGTGGAAAGAAATGAAACTTTCAGGGAATAAAAATAATTCTCCATTCTAGAATAGATCAGATGAAAATTATAGAAGATTTCTATTATTATGAATAATTCTTTCATCTCCTAATGCTTAAATACAAATTCTTGAGTCTGTATTTGTAATAAATTTGAAAGTAAAATGGTACAATCCTTAGTAGGAGATCATTACAGAGTAGAATTCAAAATTAACTTTAAAATTCCAGATTTATATTTCTATTTAGAAAGCCTCATTCCATCAACTTTTCATGGTTTCTTTAGGAAAAAAAGACAAATGTTTCAATCTTTCTCAAGGCCTAACATCCATTTCCTTCTTCTAAATTATATCTATAGTTCAATGTGGAAATACAAAATATTTTACTATTACCAAAACAAGTAGTGAACTGGAATAGATTGCTCAGAGACATTGCAGTGTCCTGCTAATGGAGACATCTAAGAACAAGTGAGATACATGTGCCACAAATGTTGTTGATATAACTGATGTTTGCCTATCAGCATGGTGATAGAACAATCTCCAGATGCCTTCTTCTGTGCCTCATTTTCTGTGATTGTGGTTTATACAAGCTATTAAAAAATATAAAGTATGTGTGATATTTCATTTTGATTCTGAGTGAAACAATTGCTTAAACCATAGAACTCCTTATGAAGTTAAAATTCTGCTGGTAACACACTGTTGGGCTGGTCAGAGGTTTCTGAGGCCTTAGTCTTGGTAACTTGTTCAGACTTCTGGAACCTCCTGCCTGACTATGTCAGCACAGTGAGAGACTTCTCTAGTCCTGCTCTTTTAAAAGCCAGCTTAAAGACCACATGATCCTGGGTTCAGGAGCAGAATTTTGCCATCTGTTTCACTTTCATGATCAAGTTTAATGGAAGCTGGGAATAGTCAGTATATACAAAAGGAAAAAAAAAAGGAAAATATGTTTTTTTAAATAAACTGTAGAAATAGACACAGCTACAGAAGGGTACAGTGGCAGTGCAATATATATACATTGCATCTTATGATTTGGATAAGTCACTACAAGAAGAATTCATTCATAATACTGTATTGTGTTAACCTTTTTATCTCTTTGAGGGTTTATTGCATAAATAGTCTTTCTGCAGTTATGTAGATACATAATTTAGAGGGTTTTTGTATATATTTACAATGAAGAAAATTTCAGTTTACAAAGAAGTTATACCTCCTTTATAGATATTTTGCCTTTTTTTAAAAAAAAACCCCGTGCTTTTGGAATCAAATATTAATGATGATAAATTATGGTCTTAAAATCCTAAACCTTTTAGCATGGATGGCAATCCAGAGAATATTGCGTACCCTGTTTCCTCCACAAAATAGAAATATACCCTCAGCACACACAGATGTTGCCACCATTGTGATTGCAATATGAGTTTCACACTGAGGAGTTAATAGTATATTTCAACATGATTCTCAGAGATATCAGAGCTATGTGAATCATTAATGAATGCTTTATGTACTGCTACACCAGATACCACCAACTAAAAAAGTATGTCAAAACACATTAAGATTCAATATATGTTGTCCTTGCCAGAGAGAACAAGCTAAGCATAATAATACAGTGACTCACTTAAAAGTAATGCATTCATGTCTAAAGAACTGTTCCTAAGTATTAGGAGGCATCCTTTCACAGCTGCACAGGTGTTGCTAAGAGTATGATTTTTTTTTCACTGGGGAAAGCCAGAAAATACTCTTGCACACAGAACATTACTTCAAAAAACCATGAGATAGAACACAAAACAGGTACAACTTATCATCTGTGTATTCCCTCTTGCCTAGTTTTGCTGGTTTGTGTTTACCTATAATTTTTTTTGTTTTGGATTTTGGTTTGGAGGGTTTTATGGGGGGGGCGGGGATGCCTGCTTGGTTATTTTATATAAATAATATGCATTTTTACAGCTACAGATTAACCAAAGGATCTTAAAAAAAATCAAATTAATGAAAGAAATATGTAAGAGCTGTTAGAATAGCTCATTAACAAATAACTGAGAGGTAGAGATGACTTTTTACAATGTTCAGAATACTTTTATTTAGCAAACAAAATACCAGGGGTTGATGGTGTTGAGCAGTGATGTTTTCAGATATTCCTTAAAGTGATTTTGTATGGGGCAGGTCCAGGCCTGTAAGGACTTACTTGTAAGTAACTGAGCTAATATTTAACCCATTTAGAGCAAATGTAACCTGTGACATGCAGTATGCAAGAATAAATAAGATGCTTGGGAAATGTTGGGGATTTTATACTTCATTAACTGTAGTCTTCTCAAGGGACTCGGGCTTTTTCATGTGCTGATCAATTTGTAATGGCCTCTGGTATCTAGTTATCTGGAAGAGATTTTAGCATGTGATGAAGACTCTGATTCTACTGAAAAAACTGCCATATTCCATGTCTGAAAGACAACTGAAATAGACAGACGATAATATAATATCAACACAGCTAATCCTAAGACACAATTATGAAATGGCTACTATGTATTTAACAAAAGAAAACCAATTTAAAAAATCCTGTTAAACAAACATCCTTAGTATCACCTAAAAAAAAATTATAAAATTTGTAGACCTAAATGATGTTCTTTTGTTTTCTTGAGTGATGCAAATTGCACTTTTTAGAAGTTTGTTTGTTTTGTAAAAATTCAATCAGTCCACCAAGTGTAGCTCTACTTGTGTGAAAATGTCTTTTGACTGGTTGCATGTTTCACTTCACTCTCTTTGTTGGATTAGCCAGGGACATGGCAACAGTGGGCAGTGGTCAATGATTTCATCAGTCTAACCAAGAGAATGAGGGAGGGAAAGACAAAAAATTACCAGACACATCTCTTCTCCTTGTATAAAGACCGCTTTTTCCTCAGAAAATATTTTTTAAATCTACTTATCCACTGGACTGTGTCCATTTTACCTTGTAGATGTTTACTTAAGTCTGAATTTTCATCATGGAGGAAGTGCAGGTATACATCTGACAATAATAAAATGTAGTTTAAAATTCAGATTCATTCTAACGACCCAGTGCCAATACTGGAGAGAATTTGGTGGATAAAAGAAGACAATTGCCATCGCATCAAAAAANTGCGCATAAATGCGCATAAACCCTACCCCTTCCACTTTCTGTGCGCATAAATGTTCTCTCCACATGGGAGAGGATTGTCTTGGATCCACCATGAGCTGAATAAAACATCCATGTTCAACTCCCAAGACCCGGGCTGCTGTTCTATCTGTCTCTGCGCCGAGGCATCGATAACTGGGACCCGCAGAGCTCGTCAGGGTGCATGCTGCACTCCGTTCAGTGCCGCCACGGTACCTGCAGCACCCTGGGGTGCGGAAGTACCCCAGGACCTCGCTACAGATAAGATTGATTTTCTAGTTATAAAATTGAACATTGGAAATGAATAAAATTTTCCTTCTTTGACCTGTGTCTATATATAAAGAGTAGTTTAAGCTTATCTGTGACCTTTCACTTTCCTGAGGTAGTAGGTTTCAAATACTGCAACTTGTCATTGCCACTTGTTCACTAGGTCTAAGAACTACATATACAGAAGAGCAGATGCTTTGTGAAGCAGAGGAGTTGTGCTATTCTCTCTCCAGCTCTTTTTTTTCATAGCAAGCAGCAGCAGCATCATGTCACAGCATGTGTCAAAGTAAACCAAAGCATGAAGAATTTATTTTAAGGAAATGGTTGAATAGTGAATATCATACAAACTTGACAATATCAGTCATGTCAGAAGACACTTGCTACCGCACAGGGCACCTTGCTCTATGGCTCCTGTCAAAACTCAGCAAAATACAGGGCTCTGTGCCCTCATATAGAGGGAGCAATTAAACTAATTTCTTAAATGTTGTTATTCCTATCTCCTTCTTACAGACACTTTTTGTCTCTGAAGACCTTCTTACCTTCTTCTCTTTTCAAATACTGCTGTATGCCTTTACAGCTCTCTTTGGTGGCAGTGTTTGAGTAAGGAAAAAGCTGTAATTAAGTCTTCAGCTGAGACCACAAAACACAGCCTCTGTGGCATAAAAATAGAAAATTAAAATGCATACAGCATATGTGCTTTTGTGCAATTTTATTTTTAAAGTTCTAATTGTATCTGTTGGCAAGTCATTGTATGCTGGTAAGACATATACATGATCCAAGCATTTCTAACCTCAGTATGTCACTTGATTGTACTCTTTTCCATAATTTATGTTCTTGGTCACAGAACTGAAGACAAAAGTGTCAAACAAGGACTTGCACACAGACATTTCAAAATATGGTAACCCGCCTTTTCAGATTTTTGGTGAAATAGAGAATCAAAGACATTTGCTTTTTGTACTTATTCAGGCTGAAATATTTCTCATTAACATCCCTACTGTCCATGTTATCTATAAAAGAACTTTGCAGAATAACTGCATGCTGATAGAGAAATTATGGAAATTATTTATCATTACACTTGAAATAGTATTTTGAAAATCCACAGGCATTTTGTTACTGGACTTTATTCTGTATGACTTCCTGACTATCATTCTAGTTATCTTGCTGGACGCCACAGAACTCAGATTGACAGATGCTTCACACAACACAGACTCACCTTGGAAGACTTTTTCTCTGGCAGATAAAACTGAAATTTGAAAATTAATCACTGTATTTTTACATACAAACCATTACTTCTATTTTTCTTGAGTTAGTAGCCAGTAAGAGTTATGAATCATTACTGCAATAATTTATTTTATTTGTTGTTTTTATTGGCTAGTTTTTCTACTACATTGTGTAAAGCTAGAGTTGAGTAAGAAGAAAGTGAGCTACTTTGTTCTCTTAGGTTACTGTCACATAGTGTGGAGTGAAAAATTAAAGTGAAATATAATTCACGTGTTGATAGCTAAATAAAGACTTTGACACTTGATAATTGTCACATCGGTTTTGTTTAAAAATAAAGATATGGCTTATTATAATAAATGTGTCTCAGACGTCTGAATCAAAGTGCAGTCATTTCAACAGAAATGTTTTTAATAATATTGTATTCTGTAAATATTTTCCTGTAGTAGTTTTCAGTGTTAAAGTCAAAATATGGTCTTTATTCTTTTCCTACCCTTTGTCTTCCTCTCCCATCCTCCAGCTGCTGCCTTTTCAAACAACCTGTTGTCTAAATGCTGAGACACATTTGTTTTGTGGAGGCATGAATATGATCTGAAATTAGTGAGCAATCTTCCTGGTGATGAAATGACATCTTGCTCCCTCTGTCATGGTTATATGGGCTGGTGGTCATAGGAATAAACTCACGAACCATGTGGTATGGTTTTGTTTTGGGCTTGTTCGGTTTTTCCTTTCTGAAAACTAAGCAGCCACAACAGAGTATCAGCTTAATGCTGTTTCAGCTGAACTCCAGCTGTCTTTTGTACAAAACAGAGATGTAATGTAAATATGCATACCCAAAGTGCATCTATGAAAACTTTAGGGTGGAAAAGCATTATTTGAATTGTGGCAACATGTGTGGAGGCATTGTGAGCACTGGATGAGGGAAGGGCACAGTAGAATTTGCTTGGCCTGCCTTGCAACTGGATGTGCCTCTGGATGTGCCTCTTCACCCTGCCAGAATGCCTCAGACCCCAGTCTACACAAGCTACTGTTAGCTGCCAGAGTTCAGAGCTCACAGGTGTATTTAAGATGGGTTTCTTCAACCCTCAAGCACCACCACTAGCTCTGACTGTAGCTGAGATGGAAACTTCCACCTTAGAATTACTTTCCAAATCAGAGCCTAAGAAGATATTTTTGTCTCTCAATAAGATATGCATACAGTGACTTTTTCCCAACTGTGTAATGTGTTTACTTATAATGGTGTTTCTCTGAAAATACAGGAATATTCAGAAACTAATCCTTGTATTTAGCACATAAAATAATTTTTTCTTATATATTTGAAAACATGTCCTGTCCTATCAACTTATGACTCACAGTCTAGGTGAGAGAATATTCTCAGAGTTCTATAAATGGATTAAATTTTATACTGAGAGATTAGGTTGGTATAAGTGCTTCATAGACCTCCTGTAATGAGGCAGATATCTGTCTCCTAAAACACCAAGTCTGTTTAATTCTTCTGATATATATTTCTCATTTTTTGAAGAGTGAGTTCGAACAGTGAAAGGTGATGGGCTATAATTTTTTTTCTCTCTATATCACACCATCACCATCAAAGTAATCATGACTTTTTGTCAGCAGGTAACCTCAGGAATTTTGAGAGATTGTTTTTATTTTTGAGGAGTTTGTAAGATTAATTTTATTGTAGAAAATCTGGCAACATAACTTCAGGATTTCAGTCAGCTTAGTAATAAGATTGCTGATGTTCTCAGTATAGTAAAAGTGAAGTAATGTTATAAAATAAATATAATTTCCATTAATGTGAGGATATATTGCTTACGTGAAAAATGATGGACATCTCCTATGGCCATGACCTCTCTTCAGTTTTTTGCTGTGGTGGTGATGAGCTCTGTGGAAGAGGCACTTTCAAAGAGGATCTTAATAGCTTGTCACTCATTTTGGTCTTAATCAGAATTTTTTTCTTTTTCCATTTAAGTCTGGAAAAAATATTTTGCTTCAGCAATTTTAGTCAAGTTTCAGCATGTAATTTTATCTTTTTCAGTGTTGACCTAATTTGTAAAAATCACCCTGGGCAGTTTTAAGGGGGTAAAAATTTGCTCAGTGTCCCATTAATTGTTGATCACATAACCTGCTGCTGCATTTTATTTTATTTTTTTAAGGGAAATAAATTATTGGAATATAGTATCAAAATGAAGCCATTAAGAAAATATCTGACTAGGGCTTCCTTTTTTTGAAGGGATAAACATGTACTCTGAATTGATTCTTGTTCAGAATATCTGTAAAAATGCATAGGTAAGAGTCCCCAGTTTGAATATGAAATAATTTTACAGTAAAGTTTCTAAAGAAAGAAAATCCAGGGAACTTAGTCATTCTTTTAGGCCTTGATGCATCTCTGTTCCCTTCCTGTATTAAAGGTGGGAGTTACCAGCCTACTGCAGCGGCATCTTTTCTTACGAGCACATTGCAGAGGATTATAACAAGCCTGAATGGTTTTTTTTTTCCTCTGTATGGATTTTTAGCCCCATTGGAGTGTTAGTATTATGCTTATAAAGAGTAAAATAATTGACTTGATTGCATAAGAGATCATAAGAACAGCAGCATTGTATGGTTTTTCAAACATAAATGTCCTTCATCTTTGGTCTGCAGGACTTCCTGGCAAGGAAGCCACCGTATCAAAAATGGGTACAGAAAAACAGTCACCATTGTCAAATTACTGTTTTGCATGCAGAGATAAAATCACAATCATGTCTATAACTTAGCTGGTGTATAGCTGAGCCACACTACAGTGAAGCTAAACTGTGGAAACCAGTATTGATCTTCTGTCACTAAGCACACAGACTTTTATTTTCTGCTGCGGTAGAGGCTACAGACAGACTTTTACTGTCCTTTCATTTCTATATCCAATTGCTCATTGTATCTCATCAACTGAAGATTACTGTTCCTACATTTTTTCCCTATGTGAAATCTTCCCCTATTCTGTTCCATAAAAATTCAATCAAATTTAACCATACTACCTGCATAAACTACAACTTAGGGTGGTTGTTAAAAAACTTCAGTTTTGTTGGTTGGTTGGTTGGTTTTTTTGGGGGGGCTTTTTGTTTTGTTTTGTTTGTTTGTTTGTTTGGTTTGTTTGGTTTGGGTTGGTGTTTTTTTTTTTTGTTTGTTTTGGTGTGTTTTGAGGCTTTTATAAATGTTTGTTCATTTGTTTGCTTTGGTGTTTTCTGATTTTTTTTCCTCAGAATACTTGCATTATTTGTCTTGCTTGAACAATTAAGGAAGCTTAGAATTGTAAGAACTTTCAATGGAGAGGTGGCAACAGACAAGTAATGAGAAAAAGGGGAAAAAACAGTCCATCAAAAAGATGGTATTCAAGTAGAATAGTGATCCAAGACTTGGAATATAGGGATGTTATTATTGTACCTCCCTATATATGTGCTGTATTTGTGTTAAAGAAGAAATAGTTGTTGGAAAATAGACCAAAATCACCAGGCTCACTTAACCTTTTGTTCCTTAATAAGAATGTCTTATTTTTGCACTAAGCAGTTTAAACTCACAAATTAAATTTTGGTAAATTGGGTTATAGCATCAGGGAGGTTGTATGTCTTTAAGTAAATATAATATTATATTTAGTGAAACTACAATGGAGTTGTTTTTTTGAAGACATACAGACCTCCTGGTGCTACAACTCAATTATATTATAACATTCCAATATATAAAGCTACATAAAATAGGTATCTATTATGTATCTATTAAATTATTTGACCTTTGTCAGCCTCTAGACAATCCATAGCTCAGATTTTCTTATTTTTTTTTTTTAATAATGGAAGTAACATAGATGTTCCTCTGTAATATGTGCTAAGTAGGTTTACCTAGGATTTTATTTAAAATATTTATATTTCTTTCTTTACTCTTTTGTCAGGAGCTTATTTTTGGTTTGTCTATGCTTTGTTTTATTATGTATTATAATTCATTATTGAACTAAAGGAAAGCCAGAGTCAGGAAACCAAAATACTAAAGCTTTAAAAAGGAGAAGCATATGAAAATAAGGCACCCGAAATTATTTTTCCCAGTATAGCAAATCATACATTTTCCCCACTAAAAGCTGATCTGATGGAGATTTGGATTTTTTTTCCTTTGGCTGTTGGCTGACTTCTTCAGTCTAGTGTTTCAACACAAGAGGACTACAGGCATTTTCTGACTTTTAACTCAAGGAATCCTGAATTATATAGGATATGTCTTATTGGGTTGTTCCAGTTTTACTCACACTGTAACCCTGTGTGACTTGTGGTCTACTGAGGACTGGTTCTAGGACCCTCTTACACACATTAACAGGTGTTATCATCAAAAGTGCTTACTGTTGACATGGTGCCATGGCCTCAAATAAGAGGATTTTTTTAAAGCTCACTCTAGATAATTTTGTAACAACAATGATATCTGTATTCTACACTGTAACTGGCACTTAAATGAATTGGAAGGGATGTGCTCTGTGTAAATGAATAAAAGGTGGCTGTTAAGAATGTTCTGCATTAAACAAGAGTCTGTACTACACAAAACTGATTAGCGACAGATATCACAGTATTATTCCCTTTTGACATTGGCAGTGGTGAACATCTAGTTACAGGTACTGTTGATGTACCTGAGAATATAAGAAAAGCTGCTAAAACTGGAGACATAAACATTTTGTACAAAAATCATGCAGTCACTGCTGGGGGCTGCTGACTGTGTACCCACGAAGTTACTTATCCAGGTGAGGAAGAAGTAGTTACAGTGCAGCAACTCAGCCCCACTGCAGTCAGTATTTCAGTGATTATTTTAAAAAAAAATTACGTTTGTGTGCTTATCTCATATTGGGCCATGAAGTGTTCAATAGCTTTAGTTAAAACACATGGTAATAATACTTGGACTTGAGCTCACCAGGAGTCATACAGAGACTGGAAGTCTGGAAGTTAATTCTTTAGATGACAAAACTTGGCAACTTAGTTCAGGTGAGACCTTTCACACAAATGATGATGAGAGACCATAACCAAATTCTCAAGGAAGAATGGACTTAAGTCCTGTTTTTGTACAGGGAAAACAGACACACTGAATTACCTAGAGAGTTTCAACAACACAGTATTATCTGGAATAACCAGGTGATTCACTACCTCTTTTCACTGATATTCTGTTAGAGTAAAACACCACTTTCTCAAAATGTTGAGCAAAAAATGAATTTGTGTCAAGGGTTCTTGACATTTAGAATACTCCGTCAGGCTTTTCTGTTCTGTGCTATCCTCAAAAGACATTGCTACTAACATTAAGCAGAGTGGGGTTGATTCTGTATACCTCAGGGGAATTATGTCCTAATTTAATATTACAACATGGTATAAATTGTTTACCAGGGTGAAATTAAACTGTAAGGAGCAGATGCTCTGTTCTAGAACTTCCACCTTATGTGAAATTTTAATATCACATCTTCAAAGGAGAAAAATAACAAAATAACTTTCTACAGCTTTTAAGTGGTGATAGGCATCCAGAGAAGTTTATCATTTGAGTGTCTGTATCTTGAAGTTTTCACTAAAATTTGGGAATATCAGAGAGAACACAAGGGCAAAGTAATATCAGACGAAGAGCCTTAGCCTTTGAGAATTGTAAAGTATTTTATTGCAGCTTGATTTCAATCACAGACTGACGAAACTGTATTCAAGTGTTTGTATTTTCTGCTTTGTAATTGTGAAATAAATTTCTAAAGCATTTCTAGGCTTGTTTGGTTTAAGTTAAAGCTAACTGAATTTTAAAATGTAATTTGAAAAATAGCTTGACCTGTGAGTAGCACAGGTCAAACTACTCATTGTGAACATGTTTATATATTACAATCACTTGATTCAGTGGTTTTCATAATGAGCATGTCTGAGAACAATGAAGAAATTTAAATAAAAGCAAAACTCTTTTAGTACATTTTGTGGAATAACTGTAAAAGTATTTGTTCCATGGTATCTTCATTGTTCCTAGGCTGACTACTTAAACTGTTAAAATACAGGTTGCCTAAAGGAATTGTTAAATCCCTCAAGGACATGGTCCACGAACCTTGACATTTCATCTGAAGTCAGAAAATATCACTGTTTCTCTTTAGTGCAACAGCATGTTTAAAATTCTGTCCTGAGTAAGAGTATCATGGGCTAGAGCAAACTGGTAATCCCAGTATGACATAACAGATTTGAAGGACAGACTGAGATAAGTATGAACATTGTGTAGTGCATGCACAAGTTTGTCCTTGCCAAGAGAAGCATTGTTTCTACCTTGGTGTTTTGAAAACCAATTGATTTCTTGATGAACAAAAGGAAGAAGCATATAAGCCATTTTTATCGGCTGCCTGGCTTAGCACATGACATCCAGTTTTCTCCAATCACTTTCTTAGTGGATAATTAAACATATGTTTGTATGTGTCTTCTCTGATTTATAAAGACTGCCACTGACTTGCCTTAACATTTTATGCATGAGAACTGAGATGGGTACTTTCCACAAATCTGTGGATTGTTACAACAAGTCTATTGACTGACAAAGCCCTATTACAATAGATGCTTTGCAAACTAATCCAAAAACTCCAGGAAATGTCAAGAAGTGAATATTTCAAGAACAAGATCAAACCCTTCATAGATGGCGAAGAAGATCTGAATAAAAGTGGAACATGAATGCTACTTTGAGAAATAATTTTAATCCCACCTGTGACAATGTTTGTAAATTTGTGATCCTCTCTGATTTTCCTGCCCTGTCTCATCTAATTTCTCATTTCACACTGCTAACTCTAAAGGGTTAAGTATTGGAGCTGGTAAGAGAAAATATGTATCCTCTAAATTTGCGGTTGAATGAAGCTCACAGTGTCACCATTTCTGTTCATCTTACTGCACTTGGCAAGGGGGCTTAGGAAAACTGACAGTACCTGCTGCACTGCCCTGGGGACATGGGAATTGAGAGCACTAAACAGGAGGATTGGAATGGTGCTTCAAGTAAAACTCTTACTACTTTTTCTCTGCCTTAGAGTAACACTTGCAAGCAGTAATTCTGTCTGTCATGACTACAGACTAAGAAAGCCAGTGAAAGTGGTTGCTACACACCATCCCTGACCTGAAGTACCCCTTTGGCAAAGTTGTAAGAAAATTGGTTTGATTCAGGGATTGCAGTGCCAGTCATTTAACTGCTCACATGATTTGTTTGCTGAGAAGTGAGAAGAAGAAATTTCCATAATGCTGAAGCTGTAAAGGGTGAATCTTGCTAAATTTGAAATCTATCTGTTATGTGAAAAAATATTCTTCTATTTCAGGTTAATTGAGACTTCATTACAGGCTTCCTAGGAAGAATAATATACTCATCACTGAGTGTTAGTGGACTCCAATTCATATTTGTGTTTCAGTGAAATAAAACTTTGTTGCAGAAAGAATGGATTTAGTTTCATTTTGCAGCTCCTGTACTGACATGCTATTTTCTTTCTGTTACCTTTGTGCCTAAAATTTCTAAATCCTGCCATGTCAAAAGAGAAATTTCAGGTTTTGCTTTTAAATGTCTCTAGATTTTCATCACAGGTGCTGCAAACAATTTTATGCATTAGTATCAAATTGCATTTGTTACTTTTTGATGTCAGCATAATCAATATGCTTGTAGAAACTCAGAAGATATGGATCAAATGACACATCTTCCAAACACCAATAACCTTTCTCTCTTCCCTTTCACCCTTTCCCTTTATCCCAAACCCACTGCCCTGTACTTACATATTTGGTCAGGGATTAACACACCAATTTCCATTTCAGTTGTGTAATTTACTTACAAAGCTTTCTGCTTGTTTGCAGGCCCTCTGACTTTTATTGTTCCTGGATCAGAAGCATTTGTGAATCCCAGGTGCTCCTTGGAGCACCTTCAGGGAGGGATGTCACAGAAGCACGTGACAGAATTCTGAAAAGTTTTAGGGCATTTACAGGAATAACAGACAACATCTAATATGTAAATAACCTCAAAGCTGCTTAACAATTTTAGAACAGTTTTAGGTGGTTGGTTATTCCTTTCCTTATCACTATACAAGTAAAAAGAGAAAGGTATAAAAATCAATTTGAAAAAAGCCCTAAACATGAAGAGTACTTTTTCTTAACAACCATTCAGAGAATGACATCTTCATCAATCCATTCACAAAATTACCTTCTATTTTATATGCACACATAAGCAATTGAACGGCTTAAACTTTCTCTGTGTATTTTTGGAAGTGAAAGTAATCTGAGTTTGCATAGCAGCATCCAGATTAGAAAAATGCCAAATGAAGTTACTGACAGCAAGACTGGTCTTGAATATAATCACATCAAACATGCATTGGAACAGGAGAACCAAAGGTAACACCTTACCTGCCCAGTGTGGGTAGAAATGAAATAACAGAAAAACATATAGAGCACAAAATAAAAAAGAAATCTAAAGTCATCTATTACAGGCTGAGAAGTTTCAAAAATGCTTGTATATGATTATAAATCAACATTATTTTCCACACCTAAGCAGTAGGTACTTGAGTTTCAAAATTATTTACATTAATGTTAGATTTTTTTTTTAATTCATAGAGACTAATCATCTGCTTAAGAAACTGGAAGCATCTTTCAAATACCTTCCAGTGGCAAGTATCTAGTGTATGCAATAGTCACTAGTCCCAAGGGGAGACAGAGTCTCTGATCATAGGATAAAATAAGATTGTACATTTCATCATAGCTGTAGTCTGACAGCCTGTTGCAGCTTTTGTTCACTTTATGTTGCTTACAAAACAGGTTCTTTGTTGTCAGGAATGGTTTGTCCTGTTCACAGGTGTATGCCTATCTTGTTTTATGTGCAGCTATTTTATGCTTTCTTATTCTTTTTCTTTAATTAAAAAATAAGTTGTAAAACCAAAATTACATATTGGTAATTTTGAAGAAGCATGAAGAAGGCAACAAAACTATAATGTTCAGCTGGAATGGTTTCTTCTGTCACTGTAGTCCTTAAAGGCAGATGTGTGATCTAGGGCTTGAGTAACTTCCCAGAAAGTTTAAGTCACTTGACTTTGTCTGTATATATTTAATTCTGCAGATACATAAAAGAAATCAACTATTGAGTTGTCTTACTATAGTTTGTTAGTATGTTGAACATCAATACGTTCTTGATAATGCTTCAGTATATTTTCTGGGGAGGGGGAAGACGAAGACTATATGTCAGAACATGCTTAAAAGCCTAAGTTGTAGAATAGATCCCCATTAGTACTTTGATACTAAGCTCCAATGTTATTTGTGAAGTGGCTACCATAATATGTTAAATCCGGTTAAAGCAGGACTAATAAACCACATAATTAAATAGTTGTATTACACATTTATATTGTGAAGCTTAAAACTATGAATGTGTCATTACCATACGCTAGGAATCTATATATATGTCAGTTGTAACTTTTCAACTTGGGTCTGTTTATGCTGGAGCCCATGGACTTCCATAAATTAGGTACCAACCATTTTTGAAATGAGTGAGGAACACTCATTTCAAACAAACAGACAAACCCAAAAACCCAAAACAGCAACAATGAAAAAAGAAACAGCTTTCAATATCTAGCAAAAATCTGCAGAAATTGTTTGCCCCAAATGATCTTAATGCTAAAGGAAATTTACTTATTGTCTGTATGCAGAACAGTCAGCAGCTCTAATACATGCAGAAGATCTGCCCATTGCCTTTCCTTCAGATTTTACTGAAGTCAGTTAGTATCATCATGTGGTGCTCGGGAATAGTGCTGCGACTTGTGCTGCCTGTTCCTTATCACAAAGATTACATTCTCAGAGAAAAATTGTTCCACTTAGATAAAGATTATAAAATGCTGCTTCCAATCAGACACTGATTCTATATTGTTTTAAAGCACTGCACCCCCACTGAAGATGGCAGTTGTCTTTAAAGGCTTTTTAAAAATTCCTCTCATGATGAATGTATTTGGCCTCTACTCAGGGACAGTTTTCCCCACCGTTGGTTTCCTTTAGAGATTTTAGTTTTTTCAGATAATTTTTGTCATATCTGATGCACATACACACATTTTGACATGAGTCATCCATTGCTTCATGCAAGGAGTAGCTCTTTTTCAGTGAGAGTGTAGTAAGATATATTTTTATCTTTAATCTATATTCTTTTGATTTATTAATATTGTCTGCACCTATTACCTTTAAGCAGTTAATGATTAACAATGGTCAGACCTAATTATTAATTTTGGAAGTCCAGTGATAATAAGGTAAAAAAATAACAAGTCTGAAATTTAAAAATAATGGTAAATAAGTTCCGTTTCTTTATTGCTTTGGAAAGTTGGCTGCTGCTTTAGATTCCATCCCTTGTGGAAAAATGGAGCAGAAAGGAAGGAAAAACAGTGAAGAATGCTGAGCACCACTGCCTACATTGAAAGTTTTAAGGAATGAAAATGGCAAGTGACAGCTATCGAGCCATGCTCATCCAATAAGGTTCTTTGTCAAGTTGCACATTATTGTAGCTGAAACCTTAAAGAACCAAATTCAATGCTGAGCTTTAGCTTTTAGAAAAAAAGCTTTTTCTTTTTTTTGTAAGAAAATGGGACATTTCCTGAGATGTGGGACTGCATTTGGTATGAATTGTTAACACATTGCAACTCTATCAGCTGATTTTGGAGAGAATATTTTTTGGGATTGTGAATCCTGGTCCTGTTTCCTTCTAGGATGTAAAGTACTGCAGGATGCAAAACAGTTCAGGGTGCCTCAAATTCCTGTCTACTGGGAATGATCGGGGAACAAAACACAAAAGCACAGAGTACAATTTTCTTTGTTGTTGTTGATTTGGTTCCGTGGAGAAAGCAGTGGATTAAACCACAGCAGCAGCAATAATATGTCTTTATTTGCATATTACATTTACTATGACTTTCCTTAATTAGTTTTTGTTAAATCATCATTTAGAAAACTAAGAAAGTGCTAACTGGAGGGTGGGAAATGCAGGACTCCTAAGAAATGATAAAAAGCTATTTATATATTTCATCAAAACTAGCTGCTATGGAAGCTGAAAAAAAGCTGTGCTTTTTAATGTCAGACATAATTTCTATGATGTATGTTCTCCTATATTATTTTTGTGTGTCTGAAGGCTCATCATTATTTTAGACCATGCCTGACTAAAAATATTTTTTGCATCAGTCCACCTAAAGAATTCACTGCAGAATGAAACTTCTCCTCTCTACAATGAACTGATACAATTTAACAGAAAACACCCCGTAACTAACATTCTAACAAACATTCACTTGACATTTTGAAGAAATTTCTTCAATAAACTGGAAATGACAAAAGATGCAATGTGTTATGATTGTGGTTACCAGAATTTACATCATTGATTTCTGTGTCAGCAGGTGCAGTGAGAGTGGAAAGTGAGCTTTTAAAAGAGAGCAGTGCAATCAAGTGGGTTTTTTAGTTGTGATGCATCAATATATATGTAACAAGAGAGGAGTTTACTGGAGAAACAAATTCTTTATTTCTCTCTGTATTTAATTTTTTTATTGAGAGAAATGTCAGAGAATAATGTTTTGATAAGTTAAATAATGACTGCAAGCGTAACTAAGAAACATGTATTTGAGCAAAATCTGTAAGAAGAAAGATAGTAACCAGTGCAAAAGGAATCTCTTCTGAGTGTTACATTCAAATATTCTAGTAATTTTCAAAATTCTTAATCCAGTAAATTTAGGATATAAACCCATTCTATTGAAATTATGTTGCAGGCTCAAGAGAGGGGAGAAAAATAAATATTAACATTATTTTTGATATTTAAAACAATTGTCAGATTTTTTTCTGACACCTCAGTACAAATGGTAACAAGTTAGTAATTTTTACTTATTTGCATATGCTATGTACCTATATGTAAACCCAGGTTATCATTTGAAAAAAAGTTAAAAACATTAACTATTGCTAATTAACACTAACCTGCCTTGAAAAAGAAGGTATTTTATTGATACTTTCATTGTATTTTACCTTAACCCTTGCAGAGCATTAGTCTGTAAATGAGGGGCTTTTATTGCATGAAAATAGAAATCATGATAGTATAGTAAATATTTTTACGAAAAAAGTCACTTAAAGTTCTCTGCCCAGGAGCTGTTGTTGAATAAGAAAGGTCTCTTGCTTATTGCAATACCAAATTTTCTCAAGACTAAGACAAAAAGTGGGACAATTATCCACTGTCAAAACATAGAGAGTAAAGCATACCAAAGAAGGGATCTGTCCACCTTCTTTGTTTTCTGTAACGTTTTTCCGCTTTTGCATTATGCAACCCAGGGAAACCTGACTAAACTTGCCCCTTCCCAGTACAATAAGGCTTGTTTTTCAATCACTGCCTTTCCTGCTTTCTCTTTCTTAAGGAATTGCAGGTGGCCCAAAGCAGTGATTTCCTTGATTCTTAAATGTGGTTGAGTGTGACAAATTAATACTGATAAGAAATGGATGGGGGGGGTGGGAGGTGGGAGGGGGGAAGAAGGAATAATTTTACGAAATATCTGAATTATTTCAACTCAAAGCAGACACAAAATGAATTATGTCCTAAACTCCACTAATTATTAAAACACATTTTAAAATAAATTCTGCGATGACTGTCTGAGATGTGGAGATCTCTCATCTATAGGTTTATAATAGTGTTGATTTCTGCTAGTTTTGTACTCCCATGTCTTACAGCTTCACTGTTTCTCCTTATGGAATCACCTTTGAAGTCAGGCATTATGTGCTATCTCTTAAGATACAGCATTGTTATCAGCTTTTAGACATGTCTAAGAGATGTATGTATAACTATATGTATGTATATACATGGTGGAAAAAGGAAAAGATTTGTGCTAAAAACAAAGAGATGTGTGTATATGGTCTAAGAGTGTAGAGTTGGTAATAGAGGGTCAGACAAAACTTCATTTAGCTTGTGACCTCTCAGAGAGTGGTAGTCCAGAGATGAACTATGTAAAGGATAATAAAATTTTCCTAGGATATTGGCATTTTTAACTGCTATGTGGCATGGGGATCTGTGTCTTTGTACTTAATAGAAAGTTTTCTTTTTGGCTTAATTCAACTTACTACTTAAGGTGAAGCCTGTGGGCATTTGATTTCTTGTCCTGGAAGAAACAGTGAATAAGCAATCCTTTGTTAATCACTTTGCCATTCATGATTTTGTAGATCTTTGTTATATCTTCTAATCACCTCATCCTATGCTGAAGGGTTTTAGTTTAATTATCTTCCGTGTGAAAACAGCTCCAAAAATAATAATCCTTTGCGATCTGCTTTGAAACTTTTCCAGATAGGGAATTTCATCAGTTTTGAACTCTCAGTAGGTAAGAAAAATATCAAAATATGACTTTTCTCTCCCCTCCTATTTTATTTCCAAAGTTTTATTCAGTTAATAGGAATGTATCTATGTACATAACTAAGGAGCTTTTGAGTGCATAGTCAATGCATTTAATTTGATAATTAGTTATGGCAGCATCAGGAGATGACAGTGTGAATAGTAGTTGTTATATGTGTCTTTTAATGCCATTTGAAGTCAAAATGTAAAATTGAGGTCAAAGAGACATGAATCAAATTCATTATTGTGACTTAATGTATTTCCAAATATAGCTTTGAAAGAAATGAATTTATTTTAGCTTTCTGAAACTACTTAGTATGTAATTCCCTTATTTTATTAATTGTTTTTGTTCTTTTAAATTTTATCACAAGAAATTAAGTTTGATAATTTTAGGTCAAAAATATTAGATACTGTCACTTGGAAAAAATTCCTCTTTCTAGTTATTTGTGTGACCTATGCCATGAATATAAAAAATTGTACAACACTCAATTTAATGAAGGATCATTTGGATTCCAATAATTCAGGCAATAAAATCATAACCAAAGAAAATGGATTGTGATTGTTCCAAATAAGATGACAGTTTATGTTACATCTTCAACCTGGAAAATGAAGGAATAGCTTAATTAATGAATTTGAAGAGTTTATATGAACTATGAGCAAAAGGCTGAAGTTCCTGCTTCAATTAATTTGAAGTGCAGCAATCTCTGGGTCCATTTCTATGTAGACAAATGACCCATTTGCCTATGTTCCTTGCAGTAGGATGCCTAAGCTACTTCTTCCTTCACACATCTCTTAATCACCATGTATGATGTATAGACAGGAGAAAGCGGAAGAAGATTCTCATTTTTTCCCTCTTGCAAATTTGAAGTCCTTTTATTCTCATTAAATGGAGAAGAAAAATATTTTAAAACACCTGCAAATCGAGGAAGTTAAAAATAAAAACAGGCACCATACCAAACAAAAAAATGCATTTCCTAAATATTTCTCCCAAAGTGTAAAGAAGTCAAGTACTGGAATGTTCAGTAATCTATGTATTTGCCTAGAAATAAACATAGGCTTAAAAAATAGGAGGTAACATGACATTTATGATATTTATGAGGAATGACACATCAAATTTGCTTTTGACCATAATTCATTTGATTTTTTTCATAAAGCTTGTAAAAATGGAACAGACTAATTTTAAGAATGAAGAAAATTTTATTGGCTAATATCTTTGAGAGAGACAGGAAAGATGTTATGACAAAAGGGTCAAGATACATTACTAATTATTCCTTCCATGTTACAGGTGAAAAATAATTTGCTTGAGGACATAAGAATGTATATTTTTTCCAATTTCTGCTAACATGGTTGAAAACATGGCACAAATGAGGCAAAAGTTTTAATTTCATAGTGTTTGGCTTATGAGCTCAAGTACCAGTATTCCAGTGCACTTTGCACTTCTATTCCCACCACTTATTTTGACTGAAGTGTTTTATATTTTACTCCTCTTAACATAAATTGTCTGCTTAGAAGTAGAGTCAGAGGTAATCAGCAGAAGCTTTCGACATTTAAGAATCTTATCCAAATATGATACTAAAGCTTGGATTGTGTCTTACAGCTTTTCAATATTTAACTTCTTATTTTAACACTTCTTACAGCCATCAACCCAGATGCTCAGATCTCTTTCCACAGAGCAGCTCTTCAGCCTCTCTGGGCCCCATTTTGGATGTAAAACAAGGATTACCCCATCAGGCAACTGCAACCCCACTGAACCATTAGGACCCAGCCTGGCAGCCAATTGTTCACTCAACGAAACCCATGTATTATAGACTTGTCCAGATGTGCGTTGTTGTCAGTCATACTTATTGGAGTCATTATAACAGCAGAAATGGCTAAAGTTTTACAGCGTAAATATGAACATCAGGTCAAGAGTATTCACTACAAAATTTCTCCCAAGTTTCAGAAGTAGTAGGGTTTCTAAAGTAGCATTTGCAGAGAAGCTGTCCTGTATTTTTCATTAAAAACATATTTTTACTCTTTTAAGAACCTGTAAATTCTTTATGCGTAGTCTAAAATTAGCTGATTTGGTTGAAGTTTAGATCTGGTTTTTTTTTAAATATTCTTGGATTAATTTTTTTTTTTTAAATCTTAGGAATTGCACACAATTTTAAACAGTGATTTGTCTTCTTGATTTTGTTTGTTACTAGATTATGTTTTCAACAGTTCTGTAAATATATTAATACACCACTATATATTCTTTTTCTACTGACCACACCATAATGGTATTTAAGTATTTATAAAAAAATAACGGTTGTAAAAGAGATTACTTAAATTTTAACTTTTTTAGAAAAGAACAGCACTTTTAAACAGAAATAACCCTGAAGATATTAGGGGACATTTTGTTTTATTGTTTCAGTTGAGTATCTACTGTGAAATGAGGAACACATCTGTACCTTCTCTTTCAGGCTAGTTCCTTCAAGCAAGGAAAATTTGAAGGAAAAATTTTCCCGTTTTGTAGAAAAAGGTTTTCACTCTATCAGATATTTTCTGAATAAAGAGAAGGCTTGTGTTTCCTGAAATGTTCAGCACATTTTCTGAAGGCTCTACCAAGAAAATTATTAGAAAAAAGTAAATACTTTCACAGGTTTTTTGTATCACTGCAGAGGTAACTCCTGGCCCATGATAAAGTTAGAAGCATTAAAAAGGCAATGATTATGTGACAATCATTATCAAAGGTATCAGTCACCTACTGTAAGCAAAATGCTGGATATTTTACATTCTTCTGTGTGAAAATGGTTAGCAAATGATGTTTAATGGCAACCCACTCTATTTTTTGATTAGTATTTCTCCCTTTCTGACCACTGCCATCTGTTCTTCTCTCCCATTTTATTTTGTTCCACACATTGTATAGAAGAACACAATTAAAATTATTTATTTCTCATTTCATATTCTCCCATCCCTATGTGGTTATTTTCTGTGAGCAGCAGCTCCTCTCATCACAATATAATGACTACTGTGGTGACTAGAGGAATAAAACATAACATTATTTTAACATTATTATCATCTCTAAGTTAAGTTGACGAGGTCCTGACAGATCTGCTGACTTTTCTCAATGCCATTTACAAGAATGATTCAATTACATCTATTGTGTAAATGTTTCCTCTGGAGAGAGTATTGAAGAGATAAAAATAGCTTTGCAGGTTTCTGACCAGACTGTTCTGAAAGAAGATTGTTCATCCTACCATACAATCAAACAACTGGCTGAGATTTTCATGGCCTAGAAGGTGATATTTTTTCTTTCAAACTTTGTTCACTAATTAATTCTAGAATTAAATTAATCAGTTTATGATGTATCTCAAAGGCACCTTTCTAGAGTTCATTGTTTAAAAAAGAGTTCATTGTTTAAAAAAGAAAGGAACTACAGAGAATGTCAATTTATTTTCAGATTTATTGCATTTTTCAAAAAGTATGTAAGCAGTTAAGACAAAATAAATTTATTTCAGTTTTGAAAAATGTAGTCTCTTTTTTAAACCCAAAGACATTCAGAGTGATCTCAACGCACTGAAGAAATGGACTAACAGGAATCTCATGAAGTTCAGTGAAGGGAAATGCCAAGTCCTGTCCTGGAGACAAATAACCCCACACAACAATACATACTGCAGGCTGACTGACTGAAAAGCTTCTGGAAAGCAGGTTTTTTTCAAGAAGGACCTTAGGGTACTGGTGGTCAACATGCTGACCATGAGCCAGTGATGTGATCCTGTGGCAAAGAAGGCCAACAGCATCCTGGACCTTGTTAGAAAGACAATCACAAGTTAGATAAAGAGAGGAGATCCTTTCCCTCTATACAGCACACTGGAGTGTTTTGTCCATCTTGGGGCTCTTCAGAACCTCAGAAGAGACATAGAATCATAGAGTCGTTGACATGGAGCTACTGAAGCAAAACCAGCACAAGGCCAAAAAGATGTTTAAGGGACTAGACCATCTTCCACATGCGTGAGTCTGAGACCTAAAATCATTTAGCCTGGAGAAGAGAAAGCTGAAGCAAATCTTACCAGATTGTATAAATGCCTTTTGGAACTGAGTGAAGAACACAGACCCTGTCTTTTCTCAATGATATCCAGTGACATGACAATAAAAAAATGGGCACAAAATGAAAGACAGGACATTCTAGTTAAATAAAAAACAAAACAAAACAAAAAGAAAAAAAATTAAGAATGGCCAAACTCTGAAACAGGTTTGGTAGACAGATGCTCCAATCTCCATTCTTGAAGGTACTCAAACCCAGATGTACACAGCCCCAGCTGATCATCCTTTGAACTGTGGTAAGGGGGGCAGAACCTGACAATCTCCAGAGGTTTTTCCCAACACAACTGTTCTGTGATTCTGTAATTGAGTTATGTCAAAAAGGAGCTCTATCTTTAGCAATGTGCTTTTATTCTAAGGAGAGAATATATGAAAGGTAAACTAACCCCAGAAGCACATTGCTGTAGTTCAGCTCTGAACATCCCTCTTGTAACAGAGAGAAACAGGGAAGCATCAGTGAGGATGGGACCTTGTGAGAGTAGTACATCTGAACCATGAACAAAAACCTCAGATGGAATTTACAGATTGTGACCATCTGGCAAATTTGTCAGTGGGGAACTATCAGTCCTCATTAAGGGAAGATAAAAGATTGCTATCAATGAAATGTTCCACAAGGAAAGGACTAGTGGAGGGAAAGCAGAATCATACTAAAAAGACAAATCTCAAATCCAAAAGGAAGCATCAAGGGAATGGTATCATCTAACTAATGGTCCAGAAAGATAACTACAGTACGTATATATATATTCATATTAAAGGCCAAATTACTTCTAATTACCATTTAAATCTTCTATAGCAACTCTATAATTCTACTTTCTCTTTCCCTCTCTTTTGCACTGGCTTCTTCTGTTCTTTTTCTATTTATTCTTTCCTTTCCTAGGCAGGAGTAATTACACTATCGAATTCCTGTCTACACAGATGTTACTTCTTTGTCTAAGTTTTTTTTGCAGAATTCCAGTGGAAATCTGAATACTTGGTTGAATTAATTCTGATGCTCTGTAGTTTCACTGAATTTTTAATCACTTTTAGTTTGGATATTGGTTTTTTTTCTTTTCCATTTATATTCTAGCTCTTCTTTTAGATTTAAAAGTTATTTTTAGTTGCAACACAAATGTGTTTCCATAATCAAAGTTTCACTTGAATGAAAATCATTGGAAGAGTTTAAAAATTTCTCCTCCCTGAATAAATAGGGAATTATTAACAAAAGTTTTAGGAAGTCAGTGATTCTTCCCATAAAAGAGAAACAAAGTTTAGAGTAGAATAGTAAATATTAGAATATTTTAAATTCTTTCTGTTTAGTATTATAAATTTGGATTAATAGAATAATCTGGATGTACCTCTGTAGAACCTCCTTATTTTTCATCAATGCACTTAATTTGAAATTATTATTATAAAAAACATGTTAATGCCTGTAATGTCTATGTTTATAAACTGTAAGTGAATGACCACTGAATTCTACATGTAGTCTTCTTATGCCATGCTTCTGGGTGATGGAACAGCATTTTGAACTTTCCTGAAATCTTTCCAATTTTTCAACATCAGTTTTTGTAATCACAGAGGCAGAATGTTATTTGCTTGTCCAGTATTGGTATTTCTGAAAAATTATTTTTACTTCATTATTTTTGAGCTCTATTCTTTTGGTCATCTTTAGTTAGAGAATTATTTTGAAATCTACTGTAGAACAGGTCTTTATGACTTGGTTGCAGCACTGCAAAATTTAACCCTTAGTCTGCAAAGTTACATTTTGTACACAAGCTATACTGATGCTTATAATGTGGCATTTGGCTGTATTAAGATACTCATTTAAAACAGCCCACTTTACTCAACAGACAAGAAGATCTCTCCCATAGCAATTTGTTCTTCTGTCATTCTTTTCACAAATTTTGCCAACGTATTTATTCTTGATGGATATAAACTGCCTACTTTAAATCCCTGAGATATCAAAGTCTCATGAAGATTCAGTGAACAATTTAGTTCATAATTTAAAAATACTTAGTTTGAAATATGTAATGTTTATTATATGTAGAATGTGTCTCTATACAATGCCTTGTCAGAAATCCATTATTCAAACATATTTTTTTATCAACCCTTTTTTTTTCTAAAATCTAAACCAGAAAGTTATTTTATGGCCTATTTTCTAATCTATTAATTTACTTTTCAACAATTCCCTTGCCCTTGTTTAGTCTTTCTGGATTTTCTCTATATCTGTTTTTGTTTTTTAATCAATTGCACTGATATTGCAATAACCAGTGCATCCATACCTGAATCTGCCTGTCCATTCTTTTCATTATGTGTTTACCTTTCTTCATTAGCCAAATTTCTTATTTTAAGTATCACACACCATTCTATTTGCTAATAAAAACGCCTTGGAAATAAAAACTGTTATCAGATAAGGTGGGTTTTTTCAGACGTTTCCAAGATGAAATCACAAATGCTTATAAACAGACCACTGCACTTCTCAAACTTTTCAGATTACCTGAAAATCAGTGCTTGTACCATCATATTTTTTTCTATAGAAAATCTGTCATCAGAAAATTTTGTGAAATTCATCAGTGATCTTCTGTCTTTGATTTTCCTATCTCCACTGGTTAGGGTAGTACAAATGATGTTGCCTACTTATGTGTCATCAAAATTACCTGTCATTAAATGTTCTTAGGAAAGTGGGCAGGCAGAACAGATGATATGCTCTGTACATTTGGTCACAAACTTCAGGCTTTTGCCCAGTCTTAATTTTGGCCACATGATTTCTTTTTTTTCTCCTTTTCACTTTCCATCATCAATTTTAGTGTAAAATAGGAATTGGATGCTCATTGAGTCAAAACATAAAACACTAGATCTTTAATGCATTATAGTGCATCTATGATTTTAACTATATATCTATGCTTTAGTGAGCATCATCCTCATCCTGGCTTGTGTTATGTTTCATACCACTCATTTCAGTTTCATACCACTCATTTCATACCATTCATTTGCAAAAAACATTATGACAAATCACAAGATTGTAATAACAATAAATATTCAACTGAATAAATGGTGTGTTTTTTCCTTTGACGGACTTTACATTTTCACATTAAACTAGTAATTCCACTAAAACCAGGTGGAATTCGGTGGAAGAAGGTAAATTTATTTGCCTATTTGTGTGGAGTAAAGGATGATTTTTTGTATTAAGTACAACAGTGGACCTAAGTATCTCAATGTAATAACTCGTCAAGTGTGGATTTTGAAATTATTTCCAACTATGGACTTTCACTGCTCATTTAAAAGAAAGGATATGTTTTAGAAAACTGTTTTATCAAATTTTTTTCAAGACATTGCCTAGAGACAAAGACGATCTAACAGCTGGCTACTGAATATTGTTGTCCATGCCAGTGTAGCTTACCTATATATTTTGAATTTTTTGTTAGCCATTGCTTTGTCATTCATTCTTTTTTGAGGATTTCATCATACATCCAAAATTGCTTTTAATAGTATTGATCAGAAATTTTAAAACTGTTTGATAATACATAATTTCATACTCTGAGGAATGTGCATTCTTCTTGTAGTATTAGAATTAATTTAATATTGTATAATGTAAAATGTAATGTATCAAATGTTAATTATCATTTTCTCAGGAATATTAGACTATGAAACCTTTTATTTAAAGAATAAAGATTTGTGCTTTAAGACACTGAAGTGCAAACCCCATCCTTTTTTCCAGTAAAACTACATCTGAGTAAACCATAAAAGCAATACACCAATACACATGTTGCTTTTATTTATTAGGATGTGAAATAAGAACTGAAAGAGCAAGATTTTGCCTTTGGTGTTGTATGACTTTATTAATGAAACACATCAGTTTATACTTAATAAAACTTATATTAAAGTTATATATTAAAGAAAACTTATAAAACAGTCTCTGCCATTTGATAGTTGAAGGAGACTGATGCATGTGTCTGCTATGAAGGAAGATTAATAACAGTGATACAAAAGCAACTTCAGAATTACCTGACCTGTATTCAGAAGATACTGAACAGAAAAAAAACTAATCCCCCCTCTAGAAAAAAAAACAGGTATGGAGACCATATAATTGAGAGAGGTAGTAAATTGCATGGCATTGTGTTAATTATGTTAAGCATTGCCAGATGTCACACTTCTGTTTCTAAAGAAAACTAAAGAAATTTCTACCTTGGCACATGTTCTGTCTTCAACCTTTCTGGTCATTACAGAAGTCTCCTTAGACAAATATAGGTAACCAGATAAGAGAGCTGGCAAGCTGCCTGAGGATCTGAGACTGGCTGCAGAGACCATCCATGCTATCCCTTTTAGCTCAGACATGTAGTGGGTGTATAAATGTGTGTTGTGAACTGCAGTTGTCTGAATGGTTTTATCCCTATCTTTATAGATGAGGATGATAAGGATGAGGAAAAATTTTTTTTTCAGACACAGCTGCAGAAACAATATAGGAATAAATAATGTGATATCTTTAATTTCATCTGCATTTCTTTTTTTTTTCAAATTCTAACCCTATACTTTCCAGCTCTCCACTCTTCATAAACTGCTTTTCTCCTGACACTGAAAATCATTTTACTCCCCCATTATAGTAAAGGAAAAGATTCACACTATGTGTTTAGAGCAAACTGTTCTTTAAAATATGTTTCAAATTAACATACTATTTAATCGTTTTAGTCAACTGACAGTACTACATTTTTTTAAGGATGACTTACAGCTAGTACAGCTGTGTCTAAGGAATTTAAATTTTATTTAGGTCATAAAATTATGAAAAAGACACCTTATTGAAAAGTGTTCTGTCACTTATAGTATTAAAGCAACATTTCACAGCCATTTACAGTTTTCTGTTTGAAAATAATTAAGTTTCAGTTGTTGTCTGAGGTTAATTTAGGTTCATAGTGAGGCCTTCAGGAGTTTTGCCACTGAATTCCGAGTGGTGAGGTTTTAACAATATTTAAAGATTTTAAAGATATCATTTTTCTTTTCTTTTTAAAGGAACTAGTTATTTTGATTGGAATAATGGTTTTTTAGCTTTCTGGTGTATGAATTTTTCTTCCATGTACATTTGTTTTACACCTACACATCCTTGGAAAAAATATAACAGACAACACACTTAACAATATTTTTTATGTCATTGGATATAATACTCTAGATATTGCACATTTTAAAAAGGCTGAAAAAAACTCATTAAGAAAGATCAAATATCAAAAACTAAAGGTAAAAATGAAAATACTCAACTTTTTTTCTGTTGGTTTTTTTCAGATGGTATGTAGGCTTTCAGGATGATTTCATATATGCCAGAGACAAAAATAAAACTTCGAGGATCAAAGTAAGTCTGTCCAAAACAATTTGCAAAGTGAAAAGGAAAGGTAAATAGGAAATCAAACAAGGTAAATTAGAATCAAAGAATGTTTTTGGGATTCATGAAAGTCAGAAATTATGAGTTTTTTGGCTTTCAGAAACATTCAGTGCTTAGCTGAATAGCCTTACAGAATACCATGCTCATCAGTGGTAGTAGTGCCAGAAGAAGCATAAGCCATTTATTCAAGAAAACACACATTCTCATTAGAAAATCAATTCAAGTAAGAAGGCTTCTTGGATTCCTTGGATTTAAAAATGTACAAGAAGATACTTCTCCCTCTTCCCCTAGATCAATGAATCAAAAATGTTTATTCTTTTACATTCTTCCAGGCCTTGGTGAAGAAAAACACAAAGACCAAGGCATCTGGAAATCAATAACTCAGTAGTCAGTATGCAAATTTCTTTAATGAATATTTTACACTTACATTCCCTTTCTTTTTTTTTTTCTTCATTTCAGTGATGCTCTTATCCCCAGTCTTCTAAAGTCGGTTTCTTCATTTCATTTTCAGTACATACCATCTACTACCTTTCTAATTGCTGGTTCATTTTCTTTTCTACAAACATTCCACTTTTTTTTCCCACTTTTTTCTCCTCTATTGAACTTTCTTTGAAACATGGGAATTTTAATTTTAATTTTTAAATTTTTTTTTTCTTTTTTTCTTTTGTTGTTGCTTGATTTGCCTTTGATGAAAGCTCTATATTTGTCTTGTTTATATCAGGTCAGGTAAACCGTACAGTTACTTTCATGCATGAACATGCTTTTTTTTGGTAAAAGACAATAGTTATTAAACTGCAACACATTTGCTTTTAAATTTAGGTCTTATATCTGCATGTCTGTTTGATAAGCCTTGATTTTGATAAACAACTGGAATGAAAATTCTATTGCTGGAAACTGATGAAAAAAGAATAAGTTAGTTCCCTTACTCAGCCTTAATAATTGCCATTTATTTATGTGTCAAAAGGATAGTTTAGGTTGAAGATATAATTCCAATTTCATACCTTTGCAATTTTTCTATTAGGAATTGAACCAGGTAATCTGTTGTTTGCAATTTGTTAAGTAAAATAATGAGCTTTTAAAATTTTTATTTTCCATTTTTATTCATTTTTACAGAATACGTAAAAAAGTTATAAAAGACTTTATTTAATAACAAGGTGAATTTAGAACACCAGATGGAAGAGAAGGGAGTACTCACAGAAAAAGTCATAGAGTATCTTTAACAAACTTTTTTTCTAACCAGTCTTTCATACTTTTTACCGTGTCTTTTTCTTCTGATATATAGAAAAGGCCTAAGAAAAAGGGAATAATAAAACATTTTACATTATAAATTACAAGTTTGTTTCATTAATTAATGAAAAAAGTGTTAAACCCCAAAATTAAAAGGCCAAGACTCAGCAACATAATCTTTGAGTGCTTTGATCTGAAATGCTGAGGCATTGCTGACTAGATTAGCTTCTAGCTGAGTTGTAACTAGGTCTTGCTGGATCAAGTGGAAATTCTAGTCTTAATTCATGCGTTGTTGATATTCAGTTCTTGCTTCCCATCCACAAAATGGTGGTCTCCCAGGGAAACTTGTGAGGGTGATGCTAAGTTCACAGAGTGTTGTCAAGATGCACAGTGAAGAAATGTCAGGGAGGCTTAAGCAGTAAATTAATTGTTTAATCCAACAGCTCCTGTCTTCATTAGAGAGAAAACTAGCTTTGCATTTTACATCTTGAGGTTAAAAAGAGAAATTGTCCCATGGATGTTTAAACTTTCTGAAGGAGACTTCCCAATAACTTTGGGGTTTTTTGATCAAGACTATGTGCTGTGCATATAAAACTGAAAAGCTGAGTTCTGTGCTGAAATTTTTGTCTGTGAACATCCACCAAATACTCTCATCCTTCACCTTTAGCCTTTGAAGCATTGTGTCTTTCACCTCAAAGAACCTAACTCATCTCTTTGCCTTTAATTGTACCTGAATTAATCTTCAATTTCTTCCTTTAAAATATACTGTGAAAAAAATCCCTACATAAAGTTTGGTATAACTGACTAGCCCTGCATTTCATAAAAATCACATAGAAAAGAACAGATGAATGAGGAATCTTATGCATGCTGACAAGTGTCGACCTTTTCCTACCTACTACTCCACAACAGGAGATGACTGTTTGCCTGACAGAGTGAAGAATGTCAAGGATGGGCCTGAGCTCTGGCCAAGTTGAGTATCAAAAATACTGAGCTGTGCTTCTCTTAGAAAGACTGACAGACATAAAGGTACTCTTTCAGCCTCTTGTTGGATTAAGTCCTGAAGATTAATTTAAGGATCTTTATGCTTATTTTACATTTGCTTTATGTTTATTTTACATTTGCCATGGATGGAGGAATGTACTTTGAATATATTTCACTTGTAAAAGAGAAGGAACAATATCCTTCATTGGTATAAACCAGTGAGTTAACAAAGTTCAATGGTAAATATGTCAGTGGCTTAGTAAGATTTGATGGTGAGGCACACATGATCATGTACCACATAGAAAACAAGGTCAGCTGAAGCTCTCAGGGAGACCCCGTCGTTGAGTCATAAGGTTCAGAAAGGACCCTGTGGTGTTCTAAACTCCTTCTTAGAGAGGAATCTAGGTGCTGCAGAATCCACTCCTAGTCTGAGACTTGGTCAATGGTTTATTGACATGGTGCTGGAGTTCTTTAGCCCAGCCTGCTCCTGGCACCATTGCCAAGAGTGCCCTCAAAAAGCCACACAATCTGGGGTGTGGCTGTAGGGCACAACTGCTCTATGGCACAGGTGGAATGTGTCAAGGGCAGGGACAAGGAACAGGGTCTTCTGTATGATTTCCAAAAGTGTTTAGTCCCAGGAGGCTCAGGGACAGAAAAACAGAAATCCACCATGTGCGAGGGTTTTTAAACAGGGGAGGTTCAAGGGGCAGATACAAAACTTCAACCAATCAGGAGAAACCTGGGGAGAAGCATAAGGCGGGATTCACAATATACAAACCAATGGGGAACACAAGGGGAGGGGAACAGATCCAACAAACCAATGCAGCTTCAAAGGATACAAAATTGACAGGGAAGTTTCTAGAGAAAGGGGCAGGTATGAGGAGGGACTGACAACAGAGGGGAGGAGGAACTGGGAATGTTCAGGAACAAAGGACAGGTATTTGGTAAGATTGACAACCAGGGCAAAACCAACAACACAGGGGGAAAGGAACAATCCATTAAGGATTAAATATGCTATAACAATACAAAACGGGGTGGGGGGTTATAGAACTGACTATTGAAACTGAGTGGCAATTGAAAACACAAGAGAAACACACTGCAACAGTTTGTGCCTAAAGGATTTTTTGTGCACAATCAAGCTTTTACATGACTTAAATAAAATTTCAAAGTTTATCACACTATTATTTACTGAAACCTGTTATGGCAGCGAACCTCTCAGCTTCAAGGAGTAACCTTGAGAAGCATCCTTATTCAGAGGGAAATCCTGCCATGCAGAGAGCTGCCATACTGAAGGGCTCAATGGGCCCTTGGCTGCCTACTACTTATGGAATAAAATGAAATAGTCATATTTGTATATCAGCAGTATGTCTAGTATGTCACAGACAGCTCTTGGCTACCCTGTTGCTAGCCATTCCCCAAGGTCCACAGTCAGATGGATGTGGTTATCACATCCCCACTGGTGGTTATGGATTAAACAGGGGGGGAAACACATCCTCATAGATATGTAAAAAATGCATGTAGCAGAAATGGATTGAAAATAAGAAATTTTGTTTTTTAAGAAATATTTTAATCAAATATGTACTTATAACTAGTTATTTTTGGATAATTACTTTTGATTCTCATGCCCCATGCAGGATATTTTTGTTTTGTTCTTGGGAGGTTTTTGGTTTGTTTTAAAACTCATTGAATCCTTTTTTCTTTCTCCTCTATTTTGAACCCTCAATTTTTTATACCTCCATTTTCTGTTAACTATAATAATCATTTATTACAGTGGGTAAATCCCTTTTATGAAGAAAATGGCATTACATTTTTATTGATACCCAGAGTTGCATGCTTCCTTGAGAAAATAACAAAAATCAGGCTGTTATCTTTAAGTTTAAGGGGTTTTTTCTTTAAGTTTTCTCCAAACTTATCAATATGTGGATATGACTACCATTAAGACATCACCAAAAGTGGGATAAAATAATAGACATATATTAATATGGAAGATGGTAATGCATAATCATATATAAACTTCCATATAAATCAAAGAAAATTGTTAAGCCTAAGCTGAAGTAGCACAGGGATGGTAGTTGTGTGACTTGTACAGATGCCATTTTTATGTATCTGATCAAAATATTTAATAAATTTTGGTTCTGTTTATGTTTATAAGTGATGTCCGCGTGTGGAGTTTAAGAGAACTCATTTATTTATTTGTGCAATTTTCCTGTCCTGGACTTTTCTGTGAATGTACTAAACATATTTAACATATTATTTCTCATATTAATTTATTTATAATTTTAATTATAAAAAACATAAAAGTCAGCTTATAAAAAAAATGTTTTCTGAGATTAAATATTTACTTATGAGAAGTTAATTAGGATCATACTTACCAATACAATTTGAATGATTTTCTGAAGTTTATTTGGAAGCTCATTTTTTGTAAAAACATAGTAAATTATTCATTGTAAAAATAAAATGAATGAAGAAACTTACATAATTAATAGGCACCAGACATAGGATTATATGTATTAAAGTCAGGTATTTTATTATTATACTCTTTATTTTATTATTTTATTATTTAAAGTGTTGTGAAAAACCTTTAAATTTAAGTACACTAAGCCATTCAAAGGTTTTTAAGGATATTTGGACTAGTCTTTTGCCCTAAGATTTCCAGAATAAATTGATATTCACTGATATCAAAGGAACAAATAGTAAACATGGTCCACAGATTTTGGCAAAAGACTTCTCTTTTTTTCTCATTAATAAAGTTCATTAATTCACCAGCATTATATTTTGCAAGAATGAGTTTTAATTGCTTCAGTGCTTTCAACCAAAATTTGTTGTCGGGAAGTTTTATCTTTTTGTTTGCTTAAATTGTGATATGAAGAAAATCATTCACAGATTTGTAGCAGCCATTTATTCCCTTAAAAAAAAATCCACAAAAAAAACCCTGTATAAAATATCTCTGGTTTGTTGGGGTTTTTTCCTGTTTGCTGTGTATTTCAAGTGTTTGTGGGGAATTCCCTTGCATTTTTTTTTAAAATGCATGCTCCTAATTATTCAATGTTAAATCAATGAGTGTGTGAATAAGAGAAGAACTATGCTGAATTTTTTACCAATGAGGGTATCTTTTAATGCTTGGTAAAGATGCAGTATAATCCTGAAAAATTACTGTTAACTGATAAGCAGATTTCTGTGGAAAACACATTTCTACTGAAAAGCTTATGTAGAAAAAGCCTGCTCCATGATATTTGCAGACAGACAGATGAGACTGACTGGTCTGTAATTTCCAAATCTTCCTTATATCCTTTTTTAAAAATGTAGGTTTTTCTTCCCCTTTTCCACATAAATTAAATGAATCATGTTCTAACACCAGTCGTTGATTTATCTTGTGGGAATTAAGCTGTGAGACTGAATTTTGAATTCATGTTTTCTAAACATTATTCTAACTCTGTGCCTATTTGTCCTAGAATTTAAGGTCATGTAGACGTTTAGCAATTCTGAATGATTTATCGGTCCCTTTGATACTACAATATTTGCATCTTCACATTTTAAACTCTGCCACTTTTCCTTTGTTTGGACTACTATGGAGTTTATCTCAATTTCTTTATGCTCTCTCATGCTTTTTTTTTTATTTTGCCTATCCATGTTCACAAATTGTCAAATTTTAGTAACCTTGAGTCATGTTCTACTCATCGTTTATGTTAATTTATCTTTGATGCTTGACAAAGGCAGTAATACATGTTTTAGAGAATTGTATCTAAACACCAAAAATGCACAAGAATGTGAACTTTTCTTTGAAAGAATACATTTCTGCATGAAGATGTTCTGTTAATGCTTTGAAAGGAAAAGAAATTAAGATCTTAGAACACATCTATAAAAAGTTAAATATTAGAAAGTTAAAACTATTAGAATAAGACAACACACATCTCCCAGAACAATCTTTGTTTCCATTTGTAACTATAGCTCTTCTTTTCTATGTTTCTAGAAACTAACAATTTGCTATGAAGTAAAATTAAAGGAAATTACTGGTATCTTCATGATTATGCAGGAATGGGCTGAATATTATACATTATACTTCAAATCATAAATATTTTTCTTTTCCTTGTGTTTTTCTACCTTTTCTTCTTTCCTCATCTGTCTTTTCCTTCATTTCTCATTTCAAGTTGCTTCTGTTTGCTTCTGTTTTCTACTTTTACCTTCTTTTTTATCTCTGTCTAATTTCTGAAATGGGTTTTTTAACCTCTTTGTGTCCCTAGCTGTCTGACTATTGTCTTCAGCACTCTTGGCAACCACATTAATGGTACTGATTCAGAAATGGTCAGAGCCTGTTTTCAGGCAACAGGAAAGAAAAAACCTTCAGGTATATGGTTTTTACTAAATTTAAATTATTTCTTTCTATGTTTATCTGTCTGCAGTCAATAAGTTTATTTTCTTTGTTTTGATATATATTTATTCAAGATATAAATTTATTCAAGAACTATTTAGATAGCTTGTCTATCTGGAGAATAACATCTGAGTTTTCTTCTTGAAATTCTAGATGTGTGTCTTTCTCTTGAGAAAGTGCCACAAATATGAAATAAAAAATGTTAATTATTTCAGAATAACTGGAACGAGTGATTGTAACTAGGCATTTTCAAAGGCCTTGTTTCCTCAGAAGAAAATAAAAGAACATTCTGACAGTGATTGTTTCACAATGACACAGGCTGCTTGTGAGCGTGACTGATATGCCTTTAGTATTTAAATTACCTCAGATTATGCTGTATCTCATAACATTTTCATATCAAATGCAAACTTTCATGACTGATAATAAGCAATCTGAAATTATTCAACTACTTTGTAAATACATTTACAAAAAGCATTTAAAATTCTTAAAATGAAAATAAGCCAGGAAAATGTGTTTATAAGCTGTTCAGTGATACAATACAATATTTATGGAGGAGGGTCTTATTCTTTTTGGAAGTTGGTGATATAATTTATTTTCTGTTGTTTTAATAGAAGTAGACAGAAAAATGTTATGGATCCAGAAGGGCAGGAAAATGGAATAGAAGGGAACCAAAATCGTAATTGATACACATTATTGCTGAAATACCAAATGTCAGACAGAACATACGTATGCCTACATAGTACATAGCTTCGCCAGAAAGATTCACTACTCAGACCCAAAGCTGAACATAAGCTTTGTACAAATAGGCAATGATTTCTGTTGCTTTGCTGGGCTGACCATAACCAGTTGTCAGACTTCCTATCCAGTCACTCCCTCGCTCTTCTCTAACCCCAGTAGCACAGGGGAACAAAATAGGATGGAAGAGTTTGTGGGTCACTTACCAACAAAGGTGAAACAGACTCAAGTAGGGGTAGATTAATTCATTGTTGATTAAAAATAGAGTTGGAAGGTGAGAACCAAAGACAACTAAAACACCTTCACACACACATATACACACACAATGCACGCACCCACACACACAATCCTTTTTCCCAGGTTCAGCTTCACTCCATTGTTCCCGAGTCTGCTACCATCTACCCTCCAGGTGGTACAGGGTAGGGGGAACACAGGGTAATGATTAGTCCACAACAGCTCCTTTCTGCCTCTTCTTCCTCCTCACACTTGTCTCCTGCTCCAACATCGCTCTCACTGGTTGCAGTCCTTCAATAACTGCTCTAGCACAGGTCCTTTCTGTGGGCTGCAGGAACTATTTTTTTCCCCATGGTTCTTTGCATGGGCTACAGTGGGACAACCTGTTTCACTGTGATCTTCATAGACTGCAGAGAAATCTCTGCTCCTGGAGTATCTCCAACCCCTCTTTCTTTACTGACTTTGCTGTTCTAGAGTTGTTTTTCAACCCCGTTTTTCCCCTCACACCTCTTTCTCAGCTGCTGTGCAGACTTTTGGTTTTTCTGATAGTACATGTTATTGTCTCCTTTAGAGGCACTGCCTATAGAGGAGTACTACAGCTGGCCTTACAAGTTGTTGAGGTTTTAATTGTACTGAAGTGTGAAAACTTAGTTTATTACTCAACCAAGCCCTGACTTGCAGTCATCATCTTTTGAAAGGAGGCCTTCCTAGGTTTCCTTCCTTTTGAGAAAGTCATCTTACTGGGGCAGAAAATTATGGTGTGTTCCAAAATCCCCATTGTGTGAACAATCTAAAGCAAAGGCTTTGGGGATTATTTCTAAGTTCATATGTTCTGTAATTTTATAAAATCATGAAAATAAACAAGATAATACCAAGAAACAACTTGAAGTACATTATCAAAGGGCCTTGTTGTTACAATAGAGCCTAAATTCTCTAATTTTTACATGTTTGTGTTCTTTCTGCTGAAAATATAGGAGAATATGGTGGTTTCATTTTGTAAATAAGTCCATAAAAATTTCAAAGAAAATTAAAAAATTAAAATCCCATTTCAATTTGGATGACCAAATGAAAATATATTAGCCCATGAAGACCACTCATGTGAGAAATGGAAAAGTACAAACAAACTTTACTTAGGAGATTTAGTAATGAAATCAGGACTATTTCTAAAATAGTTTTAAATTATTTGTAGTGAAGTCTAATTTTCTGCTGGTGTCCTGTGAAAAGGCAGATTTTTCTCAAACCCTTTGATTTTGATTAGTCTGTCAGTACTTCAGGAAAGCCGAGACCCTTGTGCCTTCCCTATGGTGTCTTGTAATGGGGACCCTTCCCTGAACAGCCTTCTGGATTGGAGGGCCATTTGACTGACTTGTCCAGGGTCACACACAAACAGAAATGCCTCCTCCTGGGCCTCCACCTTTAACTGGTCTATGGGTGTCCCAGGAAAGATCCAGGGACAATTGCCAACAGCATCAGAGAGACCCTCTCCCAGGCCTCCACAGTCGAGTATGTTACCTCCTGTGGCAAATTTAGTGCCACTGAAAGACTCACACTAACAGTTTATGGAATAACATTCTTTACTAATATAATAGAAAAATGTGACAAGTTGAGATTCAAAGATTGCTGGTGATAATATCTAGCTCCAAATACTCATTTAAAACAATATCCTAACGAGCTCTAATCCCTAATAAAAGCTGTCTTGAAACACTCATTCAGACACATATAGTAAGGTTCTTACTCAATAGGCACCCCTATGGGGATGAAGACAAGTTCAGCCTGTCGACTGATCCCAGAAGTTATGATACAGTCTTCCCTAACTTCTCCCCATTTTTAACTCAGAATATTTTTACATTAGGTGGAGCTTGAAGGGCTCCAGTCATACATGGTGTTCAGTGGGTGGTGTCTTACCTTGGAGCTAGATAACATCAGTATTACATCTGGGATAACCATTGGGATGGAGGTGTATGTCTATGAGTTTGCCATGCTTGCTGGTTCTACAGCAAAAAAATCTTCCTTTTTCTCCCTTGGTTGACAGCTGCTATGCAGCTCCTCAGCTACCAGGTACTACCAGTTTCCCCCTCATGCAAGGATTTCAACAGAGCCTGGCCAGGGAGTTTCCACTCCACTCCACTCCACTCCACTCCACTCCACTCCACTCCACTCCACTCCACTCCACTCCACTCCACTCCACTCCACCCTTAGCTTGTGTTGTGTGTGGGAAATCAGGCATGCTGACTGTATTCCATCCTGGGAGTAGCAAACATATTTTCTTCTTACAATTTTTTCATACTGCTATAACATATACTTTCCACTCTGCTTGATCCTCCATTTCTTCTTCTTTAGCACATATGTTGATTCAGTGTTTGTAATTTTCCAGTTTTCTTCAACTTTACCTACGGTTTTCCCCACAACTGATTTACACTATTGTTAGGTAAGTTAAGAACAGAATTTTCTTGTTTATATGATTTCTAACCATGCTGTCTAGGGAGTGATATTTTATTGTGTTTATAATTGAAATTAAGAAATATATATGCCTACCAATACAGATGCAGAAGTACCCAGATCAAAACCACTTAGCACAATAGATCTAGGACAAAATCATATCATCAGTGAACCTAAAGGAACCCGTATAGTCAATCTGCTTGTCCCTTGCTCCACTTCAGATACTAAATAAATTGATCAAAATTAAAATTAGAAAGAAAATAAATGTGTTCTACTTTATTAAAAGTGCTCTGAACACTTCTGTTCAGTCCTCCCCTTCTCACCATTTGAGTGAGAAATAATTCTCAATAATAGAGTATTACTATTGTAATTCTTTAATTGTGCTCTGTGCTGCTACAATACAAAATATTCTTAGAGAATAATAAAAAAGAAAAATGAAAATTGTAATTATTAATACTTGGAAGTATTAATAAATAGAATTTTTCTTTCCAGTGATGTTTTAAGAGAGTTTTGGTTATGATGTAAGATGGTGTCCATTTCATTTAGCCAACCTATATCATTAGAAACTATTTCTGCAATGATTATAATCATTGGGAGCAACTAATCTTGGTTTATCACTGATTTTCTTTTTATTATCAGTGAAAATGCTAGTTTTTCATGTCACTATTGCATGGAACAAAGGGGGAGGGGAAGAAAAAGACTTTTCATTCGCAATTTGTGTGAGCAACATTCCCTTCAGTATATAAATAGAGGAATCAATTACCTCAGAATCTATATGAAGATAATTTTGCCTTTGCAGATAATGAACTGTTTTTAGTGATGAAACTGAAAATTAATCCATTACTAATAATGAGGCTGAGAATGCAATAGATTTATACACCACATCTTCCCTCAAAGATGCCACATAAATCATAGAGTAAAAAATAAACAAAGTCAAGGACATGGAAACTAGCGAAAATATACCCTTGTATAATGCAAATGTACAATGGATGGCGCTTGAAAATTACAAATTCATATTATTAGGCTGTGTTTTGGGAAGAAAATAAATGTTCTGTGCTACAGGATTTAGTCTATTTTGTAAACTGCGGTTGCTGAATTTAATATGTTAGTAATCCATTATATAAATTAGTAGTCCATATTCATGGACAGCTGTTACTAAAATTTCAGCATGGCATATGTTCTTTGGGAATAAATGATATGTTAAAAAGAAAGTATGCTTAGTATTCTTAACAAAATAGGTTGGGAGAGCACATGGATAGTTTACCCTCTATCTGCAGTCCCATACCACTTGCTTAAGAATCAAAAAGAAGAATGATTTTCTGTCATGAACCTTAGGGGCAGTCAGGTGATACAAAGGTGATCAAAAGGATGAGCTAAGACTTACAGACTCATCTATGTTAAGACCAGAGGTATCGGTTTTATGCCTGCATATTTAATATTGCCTGGAATCTTAAGGCTTGCAGTGAATGATTTCTTTTGAAAAAGTATCCATTCTTTCTTTAAAACTTCAAGAAATGTACCAGTCTTCATTCCTCTTGATACTTTGGTTTTTTGACCACAAAAATGAAAATTGGCCTTTTATGAAATTTTTGGAATTGATTGGCTTTTCTTGGATGTTAGCTAAGTCTATTAACTTTACAGTATTTTCTTCTGTGGTCGTGCTAGTACACTGTAATCAGACATTTTAATTTTCTCACAGATAATGTTCATCTTACCTCATTGGAATCTTCATCATTTTTGCAGTACTTCTGAAGTCTTTTTTTCAGTACAATCTCTAGACTTTCAGTGGCTTCATAGCCTATGGACAGGTATCACAAACTAAAATTCTTGAATTATCAGTGCTTTTAGTTTTTAAAACAATCCCCTTACCTGCTTACCTCTGAGGGACTTTCTGATTTACAAAGAGACATAAACAACATTTAGTACCAGTAGTACCATTCTTTGTTTCTTCCCTCATGAGGAAGACATTAACTAGGCGTGATTTAAAATATTGTGGGCCCTACTGTATGTTTTCCCCATACAGAGCAAAGGAGTGCACAGTGGAGGCTGAGTATTAGATTTTTGAGTTGGTTTTACTACAACTAAAGAATTTCTACTTTAGTAGAGATAAGAAACTACAGATGTACCAGTAGTTTTAACCCTCTAAGGCTTAGATCATATTTTAAGGAATCTTTAGTTCTCTAAGGGCTTTGAAAATATTAGCCTTAAGATTTGATTTGGCTTTTCATTGAGCTTGGTATATTGAGTACAGCAACAGATCTTGTGAAGCTTCAAGGTATTTTCAATGGAATATTCCATTAATTAGCAATTTATTGGAAATAATTTCATTGATGTCACTAAGACAATGAGGTTTGCATTTCCATAGAGAAATAAAAATAAGAAAGCAGAGACAAACACAGTAACTTCTTCAAGAAAAAAAGTTTTGGTTCATCTTAAAGGTGGCTTAAAAGAAGAATGAAAAAATCTCCTTTAGATCTATGTACTTCAAAAGACTTCTAAGATTTTCTGGAAAAGTGGTCAAACTATACATTTTTAAATGAAAATGTTTATCTGATTTGTAATAAGATGCTAACTATATTCAAGGCTGTTGAGTATTCAAAGGCAACATAATTCAATGCTTCTGTGTACAATATCATAATGCTTACTAGTTCAGTTCCTTAGATATTACATAATGGAGTAAGACTTCCTTAAGGAAATAAAGAGAAAATGTTATTATTCTTACTGTTTCTAAATATTTGCTGTTCTTGAAAGTGTTTGTCACATAAAAGAGTAAAGCAGCTTTTACTCTGTGATTTACAGTGGAGAGAGTTCGTTCAAAGAAAGAACAAAATACTTAATTATCTGATTATAATGAAAAGGAGGACTAGGGTAAAAATAAAATAAATTCTCAGTGGTTATAATGAAATTGTGTTTGTATTACCTAAATCCTAAAAAAGAAACAAACAAGAACCTACAAATCTCAGCTGAAATACTATTGAGCACTGGGGGGCTACTGCCAACAAATTTAACTTCTTCTCAAAATAAATGTTTAACCTCTCTCAAGGTTCATGAATCTCAAGTATTTAAATAGCTACTGTGTTTCTAAAAATTATTTAACTTTTAGAAATATTGTAATAATGTTAAGAAAGAAAATTTTTGATCAGGTTAGTGTCTGAATGCATGTATGCATATCTCAGAAGCAGTAAGCTTTTGGCTGAAGTCATGTTTGAAACAAATAACAAATATGACTTCATAGAAAACTTTACTTCTAAGTTACAGATAATTGACAGGTAGAAGGTAGTTATCTATGTCACAGATAGCTAAGATTTATAAAATGGTGTTATCTCATCACCACAAATGGGTAAATCGATGAATGGTAGTCCCGAGGAAATTTGCTATCAGTATTTGTGTCACTGCATTTTATTCTTTCTAGGGTTGGTTAACCCTTTATCTTTATAGCTACAATACATTTTTTTGTAACTAAAAGTATAAAATCTTGCTCTTTAGGGGTGGTGGTGGTGATGTTTGGGGTGGAGATGCTTTTTATTTTTTTGTGGTGGGTTTTGTTTGCTTTGTTTTTTGGTTGCTTGGGGTTGTTTGTTTTTAGTTTGGTTTGTTTTTTAAAAACTGTTTATTTTGTCTTTAGAAGAACTAACTATTTACTAAGTTGAGATGGGATAATCAGTGCACTGCAGTGAGTTTTGACAGGAACTGAGAAATATCTCCAGTGTCTGGCAGGAATATATTCTTGAAGTACACAGCACAATTTATACTGCTTCTTCCCCCTTTCTCAAACATTCCTCGGAGATGGGTTGGTTTGTTCTCTTCTTAGGGCACTGTCAACATCCTTGACTGCTTTTTCTCTCTCTCTGTGGCCACTGAAGCCTTGGTATTTCAGCTGGTTTACTTTTATTTTAGTCTTGCTGGATGGGAGGCATTTTCTCATTTGTGAGGTATGTGATATCATACCATCAATTTATTAATATCTAAAATGAGAACATAAGTTTTACATCAGATTATATGAAAAAGATACATTTGATCTTATGTATGGGTTTTCCCATTACACACTTTAATTAAGATCAGTGAGATTACTTCAAGGCTAAAGGATTAAGATTATTTTTTTTTTTTTCAAACAACAGAAAAAGTCCTCTGTTACTTGGACTCATTAAATGAAGCTTGAAACTATCTAACCTGTGGAGAAATTTGCTATATTTTTTTTTTACAGGAGCCAAGTCCACCCTCCTATATTAAGAGAGTATTTTATTAAAATTTTGTTTGAGTTTTGTTTATAGACCTTCTCCTCTCTTTGTTTTATTACAGGGTTTCAACAGCCTATTTAAAACCCAACAGTTTTCCAGCTTACTTTAGTCCCCCTAACCAGAATACAAATAATATTTCCAAATTAAAAGGCATGTCATCTCAGTATATAGTATATGAATTTATTTTAAAGCTAAAAAAGGGAGTTGATTTTTGTTTGGTAATGTTTATTTCCAGGTTCTGAAAAGATATCTGTGTTTTTTCTAAAAAAATTTATATGGAAATAAATGGATTTGCAGCATTTTATCTGTATTCCTTCATTTTTCCTCCCTCTTAATTTGTCAACTTTGTAATTAGATCAGACCTAAGAGTTTCACTTTGATTCTGCAGTAAATTAAAGACCGCTTAATCACTTGTTCTACTGCAAATGCACTTCTTTTAAGCAACATTTATGTTAATTTTGTCCCAGATAAGATTTTGCTACCATCCACTAGCATGAGGTTCAATTGGTTCTTCTGGAGACATCCCAATTAAGTGTATTTTCCAAATACATGACTGCTAAATGAAACATAAAAAATAGAAGGCAAAGTACATGAAATTCAAAACAACTTTTTTTTAATATGCATTTTTCTGAATTCTATCCTTGCTGTACACGCTTTTTGGACACCACAGGTTCCATGCTATTCCTTTTAAAAGCCATAAAATGAAAAGTGTTTTATTTCATTTCCTTGTAGCCAGCTTGGCAGAACACTTCCAATAAGTGTCCAAAATAAGTGTTTATCTTGAGAGGATAAATTTATTCATTTTTCACCTCTACACACAGTCGAGTCAAATAACTTTCAATAAAAATACATCTCAAGAAACAATTGACTATTTTTCTATCTATGTAGTGGAAACCTTTTCAGTGTACCAAACACTTTATAGAGGTTCTAAAACTTTGTGCATGAGCCTCCTATTTTGAAATTGCTTGATTCTTTTTAATGAGGAATGTGTGTTGCTTTTTTTCCCTCAGTCAGTGCTGTGCATGCAATTTCTTACGTGCCAGAAGCCACAAGACTGAAGATAGTTGGCACATATACTCAAAAAGTACTATAGTTAGAAAGCAAATGCGTAAATCTGTGCTTGCTCTTTCACATGTTCTTCTCTCTGTTGAATTATTCATTCAAAAAGCGGAGAAAACAATACTAGAGTCAGTGTTGGGGACAGAAATGCTAACCCTTTCAAGAAGGCTGCAGTTCTTATAAATGTGCATTGACCTAGAATTGTTTTTTATGTTGTTGACACTACGATATGGCATGGTTGGCTTAGAAGAGACAATTTGGAAATTAGAGGCTATCCATTTCAGTCAGTCCTTGTGTCAAATATGGAAGCTCATAAACAAACCAGATTTCATCCCAAGAAACTGTAAGTGAGCCTGAAATCACCGTGTTGGATCTCTGATATATTAGAAAAGCTTACTTTTACTTTGAAAGTAAGAAAGTACTTACAATAATAATTGGGATGTATGGCTCTTCAGTGCATTAAGCAAATACAGGAACTGACTCTTCTACTTAGCAGTCAATAAATTCCAAACACAGTACAGCACCCTCTTTGGTACTAGCAGTAAATGGGCAGAGAGTCTGCAGATAATTAGTTGGGAGTTCTAAGTGATGACTAAAGTTCTTTGACAGAGTTATTTCTCTGCTAAGCAATACCAATTTATTGTTACAAGATCTATAGTTAGTTTCTGCCTCTTACTTGATATTGTTCCAGAACCCACAGTGCAGATCCAAGGTACATCTTCTGGTGAAGTCTCAGACATATTTTTGTAAATGCTGACTGAGTCTTCATATTTTAACTTCAGCTAAATGCTATGGAAATTACTGCCTTTTTTATGGTATCTATTAAGATTTGAAATTGATTGAGTTGGGTTTTTTTTTTTGTTTGAGGGAGATACTGCTTTGCAGAGACATTTCAGAAGAAAAAAGATGGAATAAAGAACTGTGACACAGATAATTATGGCAGCTGAAATTTGCATTAATACAAAGTTCTTTATTTTTATAGTTTTGCAATTATAATTTGAGTTGAATGTCATGTGATACAGCATACATCCCATATTTTGAATAAATTTCTTTTATAAATTCATTATAGTATATTCAAAATAATGAGCAAATGGTCACATGAATGGCATTAGTATTATTTTGCTGTTTTGCTCACTGATTCTTTTTTTTTTAATTAAAGTCTACATTGTAATATTAATTAACTAGACAGATAAAAATGGCAGAATTAGCCATTATTTTCCAATTTAAGGCTCAAACACAGTACTATGCAACCAGAAAGTAACTGGTTTCTGTGAATCATCTGATCCACAGGAATTTCATTCCCCTTTGCTTTTTCCAGGACAACTGTGAAGCAACGGGATATAGGAGATGTATCTACCCTGGTAGCAGAGGCGTTTTCTGAGTTGCTGTGCATCAGATTACATACTGCATCATGGTAGTTCACTGAAGTTTCTTAAATTTGAGCACTTTAGAATTAAGTTGTATGGTACAGGAAAGGACTTATTTTGGAATTTTACCTGAGAATCTTTGTTATTTTTATTTTATTTTACATATTTTTGCCATTTTATATTTGCTGGTTTAGTAAACATGTCATAACGCTGCAAGATATTTTTATTATGCAATATTTATTTGCAGATCTGTTTATTAGTTTCTGTTCCCTGCATTCATAAAGTCATACATTACCTTACTATTTGAAACATTTTCTGCTTCCTGCTTAATTGTTCAAATGCTTCCATTATTGATTTCAGTCAATTCTTCCAAATGTTTATCAAGAAAACTTAGTTTAACTGTAGTTTAATCTTTCATCTGTATCCTAAACTCAGGTGAGGTAATTTATCAAGTCTGTAATGTATTATCACAAAAGGTGACGAAACCTTACCAGTATTTGTCCTATTTTATTTCATAATTTGGGAAGAAAGATGTACTCAAACTGTTATAGGGAAAAGTTGATGTGAAAGAGCTCAGATCTTGGTGACAGCTGCCTGGCTCAAACAGACTGGTTTAGTCTGTTCTGGACTGGAAGGGCAAAAAAACAGTAGACCAACCTTGCTACATAACTGCTGCTGGCTTCACCCCCTCACAATAGACTTAAGGTGGAAAACAAGAGGTTGATAAAAAATCTATGTGAAATCCCCTGATTTGGTATAAATATGGAGGAAATCAAGGAGTTTGGGCTAGGGCTATAAACCCTAAGTGTTGTAAACATGCCGTAGTGGGAGGTGTGTACGTGCCACAGATGAGACATGGCTCTCTCCTGCTCTAGCCATACTCACTAGTATTAAACACAAACAAACAAACAAATCAAATAAACAAACAAACAAAAAAACAAAACCCAAACCAAAATCAAAAGAAGAGATACTACACATCACCAAATGATGTGGTTTGCATTTTGTGTCCAGCTGATATCAACTCCCCAGTTATAGAAACAGATAGGTAAAAAAACAATAAAGTGGAAGAAAACCTCATTTCTGGGATTCAGGAAACCCTAATGTTTCTTGGATCAAGCCTGCAAGAAAGTGTGAATATTAGTAACCTAAGAAAGAACAATTTTAAGTTCCCATTCTGCATGAAGAGCACTTGCTTAATTTCTTGCTAGACTCTGAAATGTCCAGAAATCCTGAATTCAATATAGCAAGATTATCATAAGGGTGAAAAAGGAAAACATATGGTGTTCTAAAATCCTTTCTAGCCGCCTGCTATAATTTTTGTACTTTTCTGTTTTCACGGTACACTTATATCACGGTAGCATACAAACACCTAACAATCAATGGTGAGGGAATTTTTCCTAAATTAAATCATGCACATTAGATTATTTTAAAGCAGTTATTTTGTTGCAATTCATTTTTATGGCTTTTATGACTCCTTACAATGCTCCAGTGCTTCAACTCAGATGACAGATATTTTCTGCAATGGATATTTTATTTTGAGGAAATGTGTTTTTCAGAAAGTTTTCTGAGGCTGTGATGTGAATCAAAAGTTTATATGATTCTCTTTGACCTTGGGACCTGGTCTCTGTTTATGAGGTTTTCCTGCATATATATGTTGAGGTTTAATACTCAGATTTAAAATTTACTGTGGTAGTGTATTTTATGTTGATTGTGTTAGTTAAAACTTATTTGTAAAATGTCATCCCCAGTTGGTATGTTCCTTGNTTTCTCCTCCCCTTCCCTATAAAACCTGCTGTACAGCCCACCCCCAGTTGACTCCGGTCCCTGCTGCCCTCTGTGGAAGTTCCCTGTTCGAGAGAATAAAGCTTCTACGGAACAGCAAACCTGAGTCCCTCCTTTACTTCTCGCTTGGATCCAGTGGCCTCTGCATAGTCTCGCTGTGCACCCACGCCACAGCGATCAGCTTGAGCAGGGGAGCTCACTTTCTCTCCTGCCAAGCCCACACTTGCGGCTCCTCTCCGGCATCTCGCAGGTAGAGCTAGCCTGCAGTGGAGTGTGCACCAATCTGCCGGACACCAGAAGAGCCACAATTACATTTTGTTATAGTGCTTATTTCAGTGATGATGTAGTCAATTTTCTAGTTCAGAATTCTGTATTGTGTGAAGTAACTGGAAAAATGGGTCTTGAGGTTCCTGTGTATGCTGCACACATCCAGCATCATTGCACCTGGGGGTCCACCTGGTTGTGAGCCTGTTGCCTACCAAAGCCACAGCCAGGTCATCTGACACCTCTGAGCAGGCCTGTGTAAGAGACAGAAACATTTGGGAGGGTGGGAGAAGACGAAAAGAGGCAGAAGGGACACTACTGCAGATAAAGTCTAGTGACACGCTCTGGGAGGACTTACTTAATGACAGAGGGAATGCTGCTCTGAGGGGCTGGAGACCACAGGCAGCATTGTGTGGGGCAGGTGCACCCTGGAAGGGCTGCAGCTGAGGGCTACCCCTGCTGCAACACAGGGAAAGAGTGAGGGGCAAGGAGCATCATGCAGAAGACATTGTGCTTTGGCCCTCAGGCTCTTCCCCCACCACCCACCACTGAAGGATCTGGTAGGGACTGAACATATAGCAAAAGCAAAGGGATGCTGAGACTCACAAGGGGAGAACAGAGGTGCTTACCTGAAGCTTAATCTGGGTAAGGGGTAGGAAAACTGTTTATTTAACTATTTGCTGGACTGTTTGATTTTTTTTCCTTAATGTCTGAATGGATTATCAGAATTTTTGTGTTAACCGGCAGTAATTAAAGAAAGAAAAAATCCACAAGTTAGGACCCTTTTGCCTGCAACAATCTGTGTGTTGCATATCTCTTGGTTTTAACATGTCTGCTCTTAGATGCCATTCAGTAAAGTTGTGTAGCACCAACATTTTCTTCAGACAATCTCAAAGCAAATTCAAAAATGTTTTGTAAGGCACATATAAATCTTGCTGAAGAAATGAGTATTTCTGTTGTGCTACATAAAACAAAAAGGGTCAGAGAATAAGTAGCAATCAAATCCAAGGCAGATAATGTTTTTCTAGATTATATTTTTATGATAATAAAGGGATGGACATGTTTGTAAAAGATGTCCAATGGTAGTTGATCTTTTAGATGTATATACTCTGGACTATCTTTTCTGTTGAAAGAATGAAAATATTTTTATTCACAGATTCAGACTGAATTTCTGTACAAGTTGATATTTGTGACTCTTCTCCCATAAAAGCAAGCACTGTAATCTTTCCTGAGGATTGTATTTTCATTACTAAAACTGATGTTTATATTGTTAGTAATCCTGACACAGTTTTGAGTATGCATTCGTACTCTGGTTCTTTCCAAGTGGAGCTCTCAGCTGGCCCTCCAGCTACTCAGGATAGCTCTTACATTTTACTTGGTGGAGGGAGTGAGTTAAACATGATAATTTCACTTCAGAATCAAGCCTGTAGGAATAATTCAATTCACAGACCAAGACAAAATCTTTTTCTTGCTGATGTTCTGCTTTGTTAAGGGGGCCTGCAGCAATGTCAAATTTGATAGTGTTCCAGTCTCCAAAGCACAGGCAAAGTGATTGGTGTATGAAAGACAAGGAAGCACTCTGAATGAGCTGTGGATACAGAGAGGTGTAGAACTGTATACTTTCAATATAGCCAGGATCTGACATAGATTGTGACTCAAAAGTGGGCTGCAACGGCAGTGTTTCAGGGATTATTTTGTTTTGTTGTTGTAAGGCCATTTATTAATAAAGAGCTTGGTAACTCTAAAGTGTAGGTAATGGCTTTTATTTTTTTTCATTTTTAATCTAAAACAAAAAAAAANTAATTTGTGACACATCAATTTTTTGTATGCATAGAAAATCAGTGCCATTTTGCCAGAGGTAGAAAAAAAAATTGGCAAGTATCATCAGAACTTTTTACTACACCTCAAGAGTCATTAAACAAGAAAGATTTGCTATTTGCTGCCATATGAAAGTGCAGTGGTCACAACTATCTTTTTTTCTGAATCTTGCATATTATTTCTTCATTGTTTATGTGCAAGCATATGCAATTTCAAAATATCTACATTCTGTTCTGTTTTCTTAGTCTAATAAAATGAAGATTTAATTAATTATTTTTCTTTCAGATATATAAACTATTTCCTGATAATAGTGATGTCACTGCTTACTTGCTTAATGTAAATGAATCTGACTGCTACGTTTCATGTGAAATATCAGATATTCTTTTAATTTTCCTTTTTTTCTTAAGGTTTGGCTAAATATTAGGATCCCTTTGACAAGTGTAAGGGTAAGTTTAGGACAGACTTATTCTCTGTGTGGGCTCTGGAGTGACAATTTACATGGTCAAAGATATTTTACTATTGTGTGTTTGGTTGAGAAGTATCAAAGGGTTCCACTGGTTACAGGAGAAGCTTAAGAGTAAAAATAATGTGCAGAAAAGAACAGAAATGAGAAAGAGTCCCTTGACATTTAGAGAAGAAAAACAAAATTTTGTAAAAGAGTAATGTCCCATACAGTATTTCAAAACAGAACTGAAGAATGAGTAGCATTCTGAGCATTCTGAGCATTTTAGCAGTCTGAGTGCTAAAATGTGTTCCTAAATATAATAATGACCTTAGGAAATTAAAACAGAGAAGTTTACAACTTGGCTGTGTTCTGGAATGTGCTATATGGTCAAGCTTGCTTTACACCTTCACACATGTTAACTTTGCACTTCTATCGTGTTGTTTATGTCCTGAACCTGTTCACGTGGGAGGTCATTTTTATAGCACTAACAACTTCTCAGCTAGTGAACATGCACAGTACACATACTATACAGAGCCCAGCCCTAAGGTGCGATTTTGGGTCATTAGGGAAAGGATTTCCTTTGACAGCAAAGGTTCCTTGCTGTCTTTTTAAGAAATTAGTTCTGTGAGGGTTATTTCTCAATTATTTTTCATACTACCTTGTTCTAGACCCTCAGCTATGTAGGTGTATTGGAGAGTATGGCAGTCTCTAGCAGACACTCAGGAAAGCTTGTAGGCTGCAACTTCTTAGTTTCCAGTCACTTCATGGATGTACATGCCAGGGTAATGAGATCAAATAATGAGCTATTCATCATCCGAGACCTTTGGGTCTGTTCTTTTAATGAAGGGTTTGGAAGCGAATAACCTTTTCATTTTTCACTTCATGGAGTTTTTCTCCTAAGCAAAGAAAAAAAAATCCTGCCTCTCTTGTTTTACATCTATTGGCACACTGTAAAAGAAATTCCTGGAAGCAGTGTTGGCAGGCAGGTTATTGATAAGTTTGCACAAGAAATTTTGCAGCACTGATAGAATAGTTTGTTTAGATATGTTTAACCACTAGATTGATACCCATGAACCACACATAATTAGAGGATATTTATGTACAGAAACTGAGTAATAAATGTTTTTCAGGTTTGAACACTTGCATATAGACTACAACAGTCTTTGCCTTTCTAATGGTGAAATGTTCTCAGAGCTCAGCCTCCTGGATTCTGCACAAGTTACAGATTTTACATATGGATGGAAAGCACTGTGAGGTATTTAGGAAGTTCAGGAGTGTACTAATGTAGCTGTATATCCATTAACATACAAAACGAAACATGATAAATTCAGTTTGAACACTGACACCTTTTCTGTGAAAAACTTGTGGAAAAAGCATTTATATATAGTAAGAATCTTTCCTAAATGGCGATTTTACTTGCCTTTATGGTGACAGTGCATATTAAAGGAATGTTACACCTAAAACTTGACTTTCTAGTCTTTTCATAATGAAGTATATCAAACAAAAAAATTAAGTAGGAGGAAGAGCAATATACTAGATAATACACTGGCATTGAATCCTAGGCCCTCTTCTGTGCCTGTTGTGTACAGGCTAGTTTCAAACAGATCAGCAAGGACTGGAAGTGGAATTAGAAGTCCTGAGCACAGTACCTAGATTCTGTGGACATTTCAGAGACTGCAAGTTTACTGCCTTGCTATAAAGGTTGAAGAATATATTTGAAAAAGATGCTTTCTCTGAGACTGTCAGGAAGCATCAACACAAGTCTACTGTTTGGGTACTTGCATTTGAAACATATAACCCTTCAGAGAGCTTTTCCCTTAAGAAAAACCCCAGGGTTTAAGGCAATAATAACTGTCATCTTAGTCTGGTAGGTCAGTGATTAAGTTTTGCCAGTAAGCATAAGATCTAGCTTAAATACTTCCTTTACACTGAGTCTCTCAACTTGTATGTCAACTGCGCAAGATACTGTCTTAGTCTTGCTTGCTACATATCTGATTCCTCTTGTGGCAGCTGTGCTTTTGTGGAAAAGTTCATTGAATCAGAGGGAAGATGCCTGTACTGGAGTGATCAAGATGTGTAGGCATTTCTTAGAGTTACTTCAGGGGTTGACTGTTAATTTGAAGTCATTGGATAAAATGAAAAGCTCAGATTTATACATTTATCCATTTCCAGTGCTTGGTTATTTGATTGGAAGAGTCTGTAAATCCTTTTACTGAAACTGCCAGATGCTCGTAGAAAAAGAGAGGTGTTTATATGCACCAGAGATGGATTAACCTCGAGGACAATGCTAAATGACAGAGATAAAATAGTTTACGCTGTGTATATGTTACATGAATGTTCCAGTAAGCCAGTCTATATTTGAAGGTGTATTTTTTGAGACAAAATTCAACAGAGATTAAGATTCAATACAATTGAAACAGAAGTTGTTCAGAATAAGAAACTTGTCTTTGTGGATCCACTTAGTGAACTTCTGATCAGCAGTTTTATCAAATTGTCATCTTCTGAAAATGTTCGTAGGGCTTTATTTTATTCCCTGCAGCAGTATGAAATAGAGTGCATTTTTAATTTTTTTTTTCAGCGTAAGGGAAATGTCCTTTTTTAGGTTGATTTCATGGTAAAAAGGCAACTCTGAGAATGGCAGTTTAAATCTCAAGAGTCACAGATTAATCAGTGCATATTGCAAGCACAGATGTCTGTGTGTTAAAAAATATTAACTGTAGTAAAAGGCATGAAACTTCATTATTGACTGACTGAAAATCTTTTTCTCCTAAATTGTCCCCAAATACCACTAAGTGTCACAGTGTTGAAATGAATGTATCCACTTGCCTCTAGGCTCTATCCAAGGCCTATGCAAACAGTGCTCTTTATGTACTGTTCAAATTTCTTATTCTGAACTCATTGGTAAACCCTTCAATACCTGTCATACATTAATCTGTTATGATGTCTTGGAGTTGAAACTTTCACTATGTTTTTCTGTACTTTATTTCTAATTCCAGAGGCTAAAGAGAATTTAGACTTTATACAGAGTTGACCTTTACCTTAATTATAGGTGCTTTGCTATCTCCTATTAAAGATTAATATTCACACATCTTGGGTAGATGAGATGATTTCCATATCTTCAGAAGTGATTACTACAGATTATTTTGAAAAAAATATTGATTTTAAAGAGTAACAACCATATTCTTCATTGCCCAGTACCTTTATAATTGCTTAAACATGTACACAATGAGTGCAATGTAGGAGGAAAATGATGATACTTTTACTTGCTACTTTTACTTGCAATTGATTAATTTCTCCAAGGTTTGTATGACTATGTAGCATTGAAGATAAAATCAAAAAAGCCTTGTATTTATCTATTGTTTAATAGGCTCTGAGGATGGACAGCATACATTCACGGTGGTAGTAAACTTAGGAGAAAAAAAATATGGTAAAAGATAAGTCAATCTGAAATACATTTTATATTATAAAGCAGACTGATTTTTGACAGTAGATATTTTCTTATAAAAAAGGTTACATTACACCATGATAATAAAAATATCTGATTCTACATGGAAGTTATACTACATTTCTGAATAATGTCAAACTGAGATTTGTTAATTGCTTTACATAAGACATATAATTTCAATGCATAAAACAGTCTGAGGCAAAAATTTTCACAGTGTGTGTGTCCCACCTATTGGGAAACAACACTTGTGCATGTATATCAAGGCACAAAGTGGGTCATCCCCAAATTTTAAAGCTTTAACATTGTTGCTTTTGTTTTCATGTGGATTTGATTTTTGGTGGTGGTGGTGGTGATAGGGGTTTGGGTTTTGGTTTTGTTTTTTTGGAGTGAGAAGAGAAGGAAGATGGGGAAAACGTCAGGTACCTAATGGAAATTCTCTTAGAATTTAGAGGGTGATTGTAGAAAGAATTTTGAATTCCGCTAGCTCATCTTGTCAATCAGGGTCTCAGGAGTATATGCAAACATTTTACTTTCCTCTTTGGTTTTATTTATATTCGCTTACTAAGTCCAAGCAAAGCAATCTTAGTTGCATAACAACCACCTACACAGCATAGTGCTAATGTGTTACAGAGCAGATACACCACCTCCAGTTATGGCACAGTTATTACTTCTTAGAAGCTAGCAAATAATAGTGGTCTTAAATTTTTGTTTTGCTTGGTTTTGTTTTTTGGTGGGGTTTTTTTGTGTTGTTTGTTTGTTTTTGTTTTTTAAGGGAGAATGTACAGAATGGAGAAAATTCTTCAGTTTTGGGGGCTTCATCTGAAAACATCAGTAGAAGAAGATAAAGAAAAAAGAATATAAAGAAGTAAAGTGTGAGAGGCCTTTCACTTGAAAATTAATTTGAAGCGATCTTGGATGAATTGTCATGGGAAAGAAAAGCAGAAAGCTGGAAAGATGAGCAGAAAAATCAGTCTAATAGAACTTGCTGTTTTCTCACATAATCTTTCTTCACTTGCTAGGAATATTTGACCATAAAACTCTCTGAGTGGAGCAGTTTGTTTTTTCTTCTATTCCACAACACATAATAAACTATAGTTCTCCCTACTGCTTAATTTCTGACATTCTAAAGGGAAGGCAAAACATGCTGTATAACATCAAAAGTGTATAAATTCATTTTACCACATCTGATTGGGGTATTTATTCTAGGAGACATGCAGAGGAGCAGCCCAGTGTTGCTCTCTAATAAATGATTATTAAGAAAATGGTACAGTAGTCACTTTTCAATCTTCAAAGAGTTTTGTCTGATCAAGGATACGGTGAATCGGCTGATTTGTTTACCTGGTTCAGTTTCTCTGCCTAGCATGAATACAAAGCTGCTTGGAGTGTTTTGAAAAACACTTCAGCATAATTACTATGCACATCATTGATCTGCTAGCCTCCTCGAGTTTCTTGTATTTCACTGGCTTTCTTGCATGTAATACTTAACTGACAGACATGTTTTTGACACTGAAATTTTGGGTTTTATCTTGAAATACCTTATTAATAAAAAAAAATAATAAAATGATTGATGCCTCCCTATAGCAGTCTGTATTGTTGGTTTTCTTAAACAACTAAAACCTTCCTTTAATGCATGAAGAAAAAATCGTAAATCTTTTCTATATTGAATTAAATTTTCCTTTTTTTTTAAATCTGCATGCAGAGATTTTTACTACCACATTAATTGTACCTCCTTCTGGTAATTTTGCAAGTTTACTTCTCTTATCTGTGGTGAATCTAGAAATAAGCTCAAATCAGTTACTTTCTTTTGAAATTGCTTAAAGGATTGGTTGTTAAAGCACTGCTGAGCACTAAGTAGAAAAGACAGTTTACCTAGGCAAAGTTTTTTATGAACAAGTGGTCTAATGCCCTGCAGAAGTTTCTGAAAGAGAGGAAAGAAAATAGGTGCTTACAGAACAGGAGTGAGTAAGACCAGCTTCTTATGAGCCATATCTCCTGTTAGAAATCCCTCAGAGTTCAGCTACTTCAGAAATACACAAATAAGTATTTTGGCTATGGATAAGAGTCTAGGTTCTGATCTGGATTTGTGAGGCGTGTAGTTCACATTTGCCTGTCTTCCCCTTTTTTTATTCTATGTGTGCATGAAACTTTGGAAGAACTAGCTTGGAAGTTTGGAGAGAGAGGCAGAAGTGTTTTTTTCATTTGTATTAGGAGGAGATTTCCAGGAATAAGCATCAGTAACAGGAGACCAATCTACCTCAAAAGGATGGAGTGGTTTTCTCTGGCATAAGGCTTACAAGTAGTATCTTTTAGTAAATTACATTACTGTTTATTTATTTTTATAAATTAGTCAAGCAAATAAGAATATTTTTGCATCTCTTCAAAGTGGTGTCAATATTTAAGACCAAGGCTAAATGGATTGAGATACCAAAACACTAATTCCAGAAGTCTGCAGTTTTAAGAATTTACTTCCTGCAAGCACAAGTCACTAAAACACAAAATCACAGAATCATCAAGCTTGGAAGAGACCTTCAAGATCACCTAGTGAAACTGTCAACCTAGCACACTTACCCCCAAACCATAACTCCAGGGTACACATCCAGATGCCTCTTGCACACTTCCAGAAGACATCATTGTTCAGGAAGATCAACATGGCTCAGGAAGAAAATTGAGTGAATGTGCACATGTTTTTGAGCCATGCAGGGCACCAGGGCCCATGGAGTCCCCAGGATGTATCTTGATTCTCTCTCTCCACTCCGGATCCTGTTGGTTATGGGATTGGGTGGAGAACATCTAATTCCTGGTCGACCTATTCAAATAAATCTGTCTCCCAGCAGTTGGTTCTTGCTGTTGCTGGAGGTAAAATTCTGTCCTGCTCAAGGGTTCTCATTACCACCACAACTTTGGCAGTGATTGATTGGCAGTTTCTTTAAGCTCAAAGAACAGATTTGTTCTTATAATGAAGCTACTACTTTGTTCTACATGGCTGATTAATATCCTAATGCTACTGTCAGCCAGGCCCAACACCTACCAATTGCAATTATTAATTAACATGGTTTGAGCCAATTGAAAAAGAAACTTAAAAGTCATCCATAACATGCGCTACTCAATATATTCCAATATTTGACTCAGTATGGCTGATGTCATCATCTAGACTTTGAATTCTCACTCAAAATGCTTTTTATTTGACTGAGTGGTGACGCAGTTGCTTTTATATTTGGAAGGTGGTTCTGTGTCCCAACACCATTTTCATTAGTCCTTTCTTTTTCAGAACTTCTAAACTCCTCCTTGCAGTACTCTTACTTCTTAATGTATACAAGCTGAAGAAAAGCACAGTGATTGGTGCCTTAAAATATGCATTTTAATTAAGCTGCAAATTAAGGAGGTACTGACACAGCCTACTGCATTCCAGGAAATCTACAAGGGCCTCACTTGGGACTCCATTTATAGTGTCACAAGATGATTTGCTTTAGACATCTGAAGTTTCCGTCCTGGCCATAGCCCATGTTGTTACCTACTGAGGTGGACTTGTTATCCAAAAAGTCCACTGACAATGATGATGTTTCACTCAAACTATGATTCAGGTTAATGATTTACCAAGGTTAACAAGGATAAGTGCTTATCCTTGTTCCCCACCTTGGCTGGGCAGGTGTGTTCCTTTTCCAGTCTGAGTAATTTTTATCTTTACCATGCAAGAGCCCCTGGTATAGTCAAGGGATGCTTCACCACCCAACTGGTACAGTAAAATATGCTTCACTGCTCAGTTGGTTCAGTCAAGGTTTATCAGGAGCTCCTGAGATCACAGAGGAGGCTTGAGGAGGATGGGGAGAAATGCATACAACAGCCAGGAGCTGCCAAATGCTGCTTTGGAATGGTCTGGACATCGGACAATGGATGGTAAGCAATTGTATTATGCATCACTTGGTTTCATTCTGCTCTATCTCTGTGTCTCTCTGTCTTTTAATCACAATTATTATTATTAGTAGTAGTACAGTAGTAGTAGTAGTAGTAGTAGTAATATTATTATTGGTATTTGTATTATTAGTTTTATTATTTTTAGTTTTATTATAATATTTTATTTTGTTTCAATTATTAAGCTGTTCTTATGTCAACCCAGGAATTTCATTTTTTCTGGTCCTTCTCCTCATCCCACCCTCAGGGGGGAGGGGGAATGGGGAGTGAGTGAATGGTGGCATGGCAGTACTCAGTTGCCAGCTGGGACTAAGCCATGACACATATTTTTTCAGTATAGTGTTTGTTTGCTATGATCAGAAAATACTGATGAACAGATTGAAAGTCTAACCTAAAGTTAGAGGAGAATTCTCACGTATTTACTATACTTTGACTGAATGTTTTCTCCTATTTTGCAAACTGTTGGCCTTCAGTACAACACCTTTCTGGAGAAAGGTTTCATATCATCAGTGGATCCAAAGGTTTGCTTCAGTGCAGTTAACTCTATAATCTAAACTTGAATGGTTATCAAACTGTTTCCTGAACTAGACTGAATTGTAGAAAAATCAGGTTCTTCTTAGAAGATTTTCTTACAAAGAAATTTTGTTAAATTATTCTGTTATTTGTATATGGGATATGTGACAAATAGCATGCAGAACAAGTTATATTTTTTCTTCTCTTTTGACAGAAGAAACCGTACATGACAATGGGACAATTTTAACCAGTCTGAAGATAAGCCTGCAGCGACAGGTCAAGTAGTAAATATAAAGATGCCTGTACTTACTGACAAGTATTTAAACTTGTCAAGAATAATAAATTTTTCAGCAGACAGGGAAAATAAAAAGGCTTTGATAAAAGAAGAACTAATAGAGAAGCATGGGAAAAAATCTAGTCGAAAGAAGAGCAAGAATAAAAGAAAAGGAGGGTAGTAACAAAAGGAGGGTTTGAAGGTGAGAAGAATTGTGGTAAAACATATTGAAGAGCCTGTTGAACTCTAGGAAATCTTAGCTGAGGAGCAAAGGGTGAGTACTAATGGATAAAATACACAAGCTTTACTCTCAAGAAGGAAACTAGAAATGGTGTGATGAACAAAAAATAATAAAAAGCAGATGTTGCTAGACTACCTCCTAGATGCTACAGAGTTCCAATCTTCTACTCTGCAATGAAAGAATGCTTGTATTCTTTAATAGGTCATTTACACCTATAGACACATGGAAATGAAGATGTGTACAGATATTATTTCAAGAGTGAATCACTATTAGATATATGTATTAAAATGGTTTAAACGTGTTTTCATTTCTGGTATTAAGCAGGTGATTTTACTCCTCTTATGTGTCACTTACCTGTCAAGTTCAGAAGATTTTCCACAATGTTCCTCAATTTGCTTGGTTTTATTTTGTTGGTTTGCTCACTAAAATTTTAATTATAGCATGTTTACAGGAGTATCTTCTAGGAAGCTCATGAACACCTTGTTAATGTAATGAGTTTAGAAGTTTAGGTAGCCTGAAAGATAGAAGGTTTTGCTTTTATTTGTACATTTTGTTTTAATGAAATTTGGTAACAAATATTTTTTATGCTGTCAGACTTTGAAGAAGAATGGCACTTTGATTCTTCACTTATTGTTACGGTGAAGGATATTCTTCCTTTTCATATAGGAAGGTCCTAGGGACAATAATATTGTTCAACACTCATCTGTAAAAGTTAAGACTTAAACAGCAGTCACATTCTTCATAAGAGCAAGCAATAATTAGGACAGAGGAGTGAGCTCACAAAAATTTGTAACAATTTTTGCCTCTATTTATTTCTAAATAGGCTGACAATTCCTTCAGGGAGTCATAGAGTCATAATATCCCTAAAAGAATGAATTTGAGTGGAGGTGCAAAAAAAAAAAAGCGTTTTAGGGAGCTTTTTATTTGCATATGACTGAGAAAGGTTTAAACTATCAAAAAAAAATCTTTTATAAATAACATGAAGAATGAAGTGAAGAAAGGAAATGAGAAAATATTTAGTAAAAAATGAAAGAACTTAAAAGTGAGGAAACAGTAAGAAACTAGAAAAGGAAAACAAGGAGTTATCTTATTAGAAAGTGTGTATTTTCAGGATTAGGGCATTTCTGGGCTATTGTGTATTTTCTTTTCCTACATCTAGTAATTTCTTTGATAATTTTGTGATATATTGACTTCAACTTTGATCATTAAACATTATTTTTATTTCACTACCCTGCAGATGTCTTACTGAGATATTATCATCATTACTTCTCCTCCCATTTAAAACCAACGACTTTCTTTCAGGATAAACTTTTTCACAGCCCTCAGTGATTTGGTCAGTGGAACACCATTGATGTTTGTGCAGGAAGTCTACAATTATCCTCATACCTTCTTGCTTAATATTTAATGATTGATCATAGTCACCTATAGACTTAACGCACAGTGCTGGAATTGAATAACATCCTCTACTTATGAGAATTTAGGATAAAGAGCATGAATATATTGTTGATACTTTTATATAAAGATACAACTATAAATACACACAGCTACAGAACTAAGATCAATCTATCCAAGTTAAAATTAAAAGAATTCAAACATCTGGAGGGCTTTTTTCAGATTTTCTTAATTTTAATTTTGCATTGTATCTTTCACTGTATTTAAAGTGTTCATTTACTTTCTACTTCTAACTAGAAATAGTGTTGTAATCACTTTTACAGAATAGATCTTCAGGTTAAAAAAACCCAAACAATCAGTGAAGAGGTTGAAGAAGGAAAGCTGGTTTGTTGCTTTATGTTTGGCTTTAGATTCCAAAATGTTAATTTTTGGCATTTCCCTTCCTTACTCTTAAATCCAGTCTATATCTCAAAAACCATGAAAATGGCTGCTATTTTACTAAACCTTTGAATAAAACTAGAAAAGGGACCCTATAAGAAAGTGAGAGTCCCAATATTTTATACTTTCCCAAAATCCTGTTGCACATGAATATAATTAACTCTATTTTTTATTTTCTCATTTTTCCCATAATGTTTGTGACTGTATTTTTGTCATATGGGGAGCATACGGGAAGAATAATATCATACTGACTTGTAACCTATTTTGTATGGCTGTACTAATTTCTGTAAAAGTGCATATTTTTACAATGCATGCTATATATTTTTAGGGTTTTTTTTTTCACTTTATCTGTCTTAGAGCTAGAACAGCACATCTAAATGAGTCCAATTCACCAACAGAAGTGGGTTTTTTTCTCCAAAACCTAGCACTTCATAGGATCATAGAATA
>VXBC01011084.1:0-32043 GCA_013399945.1 Ploceus nigricollis
AATAGTCCTTGGTTATTACCAACCATCCTTGTCTGTTATTACTAAGAGTTCCTTGGCCCCACAGCCACCCAGTTATCAGTGCTTGACACACACATTTGCCAGTTATCTTTTGGGAGTTGAGAGCTTAGAAAGATCTTACTTTGGACCACTGTTTATTGGCCAACTCAAGAGAGTTGGCCTCAGTCACAGTAATTTTCCACCTTGGCCAAAATTCAAGTTGGTAACTTTCATTAATGGTTCAGCAACACAAATATTCTTCTACTTGGGTTATTGTTCAGACAAGAAAAAAAGTTTGTAAGGCTGCTTGTTAAAAACCAGGTGCTCATTAGACAGCACTAGTTCCTGGGAACAGACAGTGTTTCTGGTAAGCTGGAGAGAGGCTTTGTCCAGGTGCAGTTTGTCAAGGCTGAGGCCTGATGAGAATTTCTCAGATAGCAATGCAGCCTGAGAGGGGAAGTTGTGACTAAAGACAGCTTCTCTAGGCCTATACATGGTCAAACACTAGAACAGCCTTCCCAGAGCAGATAAGGAAATCCCAAACTTTGAAATTTTAAAGTTCAACTGACAAAGCTCTGAGCATTCTGACCTAATTTCCAAATTGTCCTGTCCTGAGCAAGAAGCTGGACCACAAAGTTCTCTCCAACAACCACCTTTCTCTAATTCCAAGGTTGGTATTACCTCAAAAAAATGCAAATACCAGCATATATCATACTCCAGCAGGTTGTTACCATGCAGTTCTGAGAAAAGAAGGCAACAACTTGACAGAAATAGGAGGGGAAAAAAAATCAGATCTTTTTCTCTCCAGCTGATCTGTCTTAATTTGCCCAAGAGAATTTCACTTTCTTTTATAAGAGGCCCATCTTTTGCTTGACTTTATTTAATTGGAACCACAACAGCAGAGCAACATCTCTCACATTTTTCCTTCCTGCCTTCTTTACACATTTTCTGGGGAAAAGAGAATTGTTGAGGGAGAGGAACATGTAGCAGAGTTAAAACACTCCACAGCAGGTTGAACATGAGGCAACTGATGAAATGTTTGGCATTTGCCCTCACAGCAGTACCCATTGGCACCCAGGCACTACTGCAACATTAACCCACTGCAACATCCAACTGTCACGTGGCATGTTCTCTAATTAATTGTCTCCATTATTTGCTACCTTAAAGACCTTTAGGTAATCTGAAAATTTCACCAGTAAGGATTTTACATCAATGTCTGGATCAATCACAGAAATATAAAGTAGCCCCAGCCCCCAGGTGACCATGGCAAAAATGGCATTTCTCATTATCTCTCCCCTTTAGGAACTTCATTTCGACACCTTGTCCCATCCCACTCTAAAAGAGGGAGTTGGGTTGGACTCTTTTTTGATAGATTTCTTGGATGAAAATAAAGCATGAACACAATATTATATCTGACAACCATTTATTGATAAAGAAGGATGAGTGTCCCTGCCGAAGGGGGATAGAAAATAGAGCAGAGAGAGAAAAAGCGAGAAACAGAAGGCAGGGACAGATCGTTACCGCTGTACCGCAGTGCCCTCTTAGTGTCAGCTCGGCAGATGGAGCATGTGTGCGGCAAGCTGCGATGAGTCTGCCATGTGGCTCCCATCATGGGCTGGCGCAATTTCCAAACAGCAGCAGGCTGTATGTCTCTTCCATTGGTGAAGAACAGGTTGGCATGGCTACAGGTGGACTCCTGGAAAAGCTGCCAGTTGTCAGGGTTGGGGCACGGCGGCTGCGGACTAGTGCTATGTGCAACACGGGAAACACGGCGGTGGCAGCAACGGCTGCGACCTAGGTGCAGGCGGCATCTGCTCCGTCGCCGAAAGAGCAGAGCACCAGGTCGTCACGTCAGTGAGCTGCTTTGGGGAAGTGGCAAAGCAAGGCGGGACAGATGTGGACAAGGAAGACAGCCAGGGAAGAAAGAAGCAGGACTGAAGAGAGAAAAAGGCAGGGGGGAGAAGGGCCAATCTAACCCTCCAGGCAAAGACGAAGAAGAAAAGAGAAAGACAGAGAGAGAGAGAGAGAGAGAGGGAAAGGCTAGGGGTATCTAGCTACTTGGAATTTTTAACATATTTAATATCATGTAGCAACAGAACTTCACATATAAACTCAATATTCTGCATAGTCATTTTGGAAGCCTGCAGGACTTGTGTATTAAGTTCTCTATTTTGACTTCACACTCAAGTCCAGAATGCTGTTCCACCTCCAAAACATAACAACAGCAACAAAAATAATAAAGGTTATTAACGCTGTATACAGTTATCCTGTACTACAAACACACTGGTTCTCAGTCCTTTTGGAGCCAAGAACATAATTATAACATCAGAATGAGGTAATAATTCACCTGGAATTATTTCTACCCCTACTAACACTTACTGTTTTCTTTCTGATCTCCTGAAGTGTTCAATATAATCAATTTGTCAAGTCTCCCATAATCTTTGTCCTTCTCTTAGATGTAGTGCAGGCTCCTCTAAGGGATGTCTCTCAAGCTGGACTCGACATTCCTCACAGGCTGGAATGCATGTCTTACAATTCTCCCTCATAACATGCCAGCCTCAGGCACGAACCTCTAAGTACAAGTCTTTTTCCCCAGAGTGGCTTCGTTTCACATGCAACCACTCCAGGGGGTGTTCCCAGTTGCCAGTTTCTGCCTCCTGGTTTAATGGAGTGAGTCTGGTCAGTTCATCTACTCTGTCATTCTACTTGGCCACTGGATCATCCTCTGTTTGGTGGGTGGCTATTCATACTAATGCAAAGTCACCTTCCTTAGCAAGTGCTAAGAAGTTTTGCCACTTCTCTTCCTGCCAAACCAGGAATCCCATTTACCTCCCACTTATTCTGTTCACAGAACTGAAGTTATTCAGTACAGCCCTTAAAGACAGAAAAGGAATTAGTATAGATGACAATAGAAGAGAGGAACAGATATTCATGTTTGAAAATACTTCATACAGCCACCAGCTCTCCAATGTGGGCACTATCTTTGCCTCCAGTGACAAGCTATTGCTCAGTATTGGTCTGTAAGGTGGCTGCCCGGTATTTCCTCACCTTGCCTTCTCTTAGCTGAGGCATCATTGAACTATGCATTTTGCAAGTGTGGGGAGAGGAGTAATGTAATTTATATACTGGAGGGAGAGGTGTGCCACTCTCCTGATCTGAGGTGCTCCATTTCTGAATAGTTAGCAATTTAGTGGTCCCTTCTGTCACTTTGAAGATGTCACAGTAATGTTTTATTTGTGCATACCACCTCCTAACTGAAGCTCTTTGGGCCACTCTGTCACGGGGAAGGTCTTCCTGTTAAAACCGGCCTTATGACTTTAAGTGGTTCCATCAGCACGTGAGTGCAAATCCAACTTCTTCTGCCAAAAGAAATAAAACATCTTTGGAAACAGTAAGTACACCAACAGTGTTGCAACAGACATACTTTAACACACCGCACCACCAGAGTAGTCTCCACAAGGGATACCCTATTTTAATTAATACGGTTCCCCTGTCCACCCCAAGATTTTTCACTGAATCCTGCTTCATACACATAAGAATTTGAGGGAGGTAAAGGGTTACTCCCTGAGTATCTCCCCTGCAATTCCTCCAGCAACAGCTTCTCTCTGTGTCGCCGCAGCTAGCAGAGCCCTAAGGTGGTACTTTTTGATCCTAAATTTCCTAATCCAGCCTCTAGCACCTATTCTGCCTAAGCTGGGTGAGGTCTTTACTTTCCTTGCATGTAATTTGTCTAGTACATGCTCATCCCCACTCAGATCTATTAAGGGAAGTGCATCTGGCCTTATGTTATACTTCTCTGCTCATGATTTCTTGGACATGCTGTCTGGCCACTCTGACACTACCTGTTCTAGTTGTTTTTTGGAGAGACTGTCCATTAATCTTTTTGAGATTTCCTTCTGCCAACCTTGTGACCAAACTGCCTGTCTCGTGAGTGGACACTTCCGCCCACCCTGGTTGGAATAGGAGGAAATCCAGGGTGAAATTCTTGGACTAAACTGAGCATGTCTCACTCTACAAGTTTCTGGTTTGCTGACTACTGGCTTTACTGGACTGTGCTTTCACCCAAAATTAATTCATTCCTGGGCTGCCTCTCCCCTGCTCCACACTTTGCCTCCCCGGGCAGTGGTATCTCCTGCAGGGAAGGAGGTAGTACCATCCAGGGCAGCAGAAAGCCTGTATTTTCCCTTGTAATTGTAATGTCATTGGTTTCAGAGAATCAGGAAGCCCTCTTATTAACGGGGTCATCCGGTCAGCATCTACTCTCAACATCATAGGTGATTCTTGTAAAGGGGTTAAGCTTGTTTATGCTACATAATGCAGTATTTTTAAATTGAAATATTATGTAATACTAAATTAAATGCCTCAGAGAAATCAAAGTGTCTAATAGTGACACGTCTTCATCAAACAGACCTTGAACTCCGCTGAAAACAAAAGCTGACCTGAGAAGAGGCTCCATAGTGACAAACCTAATTATATTTATATTATCTAATTTTTATTTAACAGACTCACAGAGTAGCCATTTCATTATTCTACCTTGGGCTAGCATCTGGCTAATGTTTACAGCTCCACTGACTCATTCTTTTTAACCAGCAAAACTATCTTGTCTGTCCTGAATATCTTTTGTCAGTTTTCCAAAGAGCACAGATAAAAACAAGAGCAAGACCAGGTTCCTCAGTTCCTTACTGTCTCTCTTCATACATTTGTATAATCATAATATGGTTTGGGTTGAAAGAGTCCTTAAATTCTTCTCTTTCCAACGTCCCCGGTATGGGCAAGGACATCTTCCACTAGACTAGCTGGCTCAAAGCCCCATCCAGCCTGGCCTTGTACATTGCCCAGAAAGGAACATCCACAGCTTCTCTGGGCAACTAGTGCCAGCTCCTCATCACCATATATTCCCAACTTTCATAATGTTCTGTGCCAAGCATGCTGTCCTCCTCCTGGACCTTATGGCACATGCCACAGCCCTGTAAAAAGCCATACTTAATAGCGAAGGGGAGATTACTCACAGGACTAAATAAAAGCAGCAATTTGCTATAACTTCTGAAGCCTACTCCTGTAGAGTAGGTAAAGCTGATTCTTCTAGCCAGGAACTGGTTTCAAAGCAATGGATGGATTTGTCCCCATGACTTGTCATCTGGGCTGCAGTAACAGCTCAAGTATGTGAAACTTGTCTGTAATCTCTGGAAGGATCCTTTCACACTCCCAACATATATACTTTGGCACTGCTGCTAAAAGTGGTGCCAGACTTGTGTGGATCTCTGTGGGGAGAGATAGGATAGAATTGAGTTACAGGCTGTGGGATGTGGCTGCAGAACGCCGTGACAGCAGAAAGAAGCTTGTCTCTGCCTTACCTTGGAGGGAGGAGGTAGGAAGGTGTCACACAGCACACCCCTATGGAGAGGAGGCTGCCAGAAGTTACCAAACACCTGAACAGCATGTGATCACCCCATATAAGGACATTAGGAAAGTGTGTTGCTGATGTGGCAATGTGTGATAGGTTGCTTAGTGAGTATTACCCCATAAGGAAATACTGTGTCTTGAAGAAGTGTATAAAACCAGCTTGTTTCTTTGAATAAAGAATTCAGATTCCCTGCCAGTCTGGGTCCGTGCCTCCGTTGTTTACAAATGGCGCCCTGCAACAGGGACTTGATAGGAAATTAGTGATTGTCCCACTAACAACACTCAGTTGAACTTTACGGGGGGCTGAAATGAAGTTCGTGGTGCCAATCGACCTTTCCGCAGGATGGAGGGTAGCAGCCAACAACTATGGGGAGTAGTGTATCCCAGGAACAACAGAACATCCCAGAGACGTTAGAACACATTTTGAAAAAGCGCGGCAGGAAGGCTGAATCTACAGATTTGAACAGACTCTTGTTCTGGGCAAAAAACTGTGAACCAACTTCAGATAGTACCAATGTTTTTGACCTCGGACATGGGATGCTGTAGGGAATAGTTTGTAGGACCGAGTTACGCAATGCAACGCAGCTCTGACAAAGCTTTTGTATCTGTGGAAGACTGTGTGAGGGGTACTCGTGGTGCATGCAGCACCTGAAGACTGGAAAAAGAAGGACGCCTGCGCCAATGTGGAAGCTGTGCCAACCCCTTTGGCGCCACCGTCGAGTGAAACACAAGACTCTGACCGTAAGTTTGTCAGAGCTGTGGGAGAAGAACCAGAGCGTGGTCCTAGTCCCTCAATCCTGGGGGGACCCAGATCTTTTCTGCCCCAATCCATGTGGTCAGTGGGCAGAGATGAGAAAACAAGCCGCCGCAGAGGTGGATGCGGATTTCAAAGAGCTCACACCTTCCCGTGCTATGCGGCGTCAGCTGGAGCCATGTCGCAGTGAATGGCTGTAGCTGGGGAGGCCCTACCTGGCAGCATATTCCCTCTCTGCCTGCCCTCTGTGAGAGTGTAGCAGTGGCAGCAGAAGTGGTGGATGGTGGGGCATGTGGGGCCACATGGCAGGGCGCCATAGCAGCGATGGCGAGCGCATGGCAGTGAGCTCATGGCAGCAAGCTCATGGCAAAGCTGTGCCACGGTAACAAGCACATGGCACAGCAGGGCGACAGTGGTGAATGCAGTGGCAGCATCACAGCGGTTCTGATGGAGTGAGCTCGGCTCTCTGCATGTGGGCAGTGAGGAGGCAACCCAGGCAACCTGGCAGCACTGACAGGCACACAGCAACGCGGTCCCGAGCCACCTGCCTGCCATGGATTGCAGCCTCCTGCAGACTCCCCTTCCTCGGGGGCCTGCAGCATTTGCACCGGCTTGTGCAGGGGTGGCTGTGGGCTGGGCATGTCGTTCCTGCAGCTGGTGCGTGGAGCTTTCCTGTTTTTGTTATTCAGATCTTAGGGATTGTATTTTTTACCATATCACCTTGTGACCCTCTGCATTGTACTGACTGCTTTTTGCTATGGATGCTCCTGTAATAATTGTGATCTCTGAGTTATCCTTTCAAGCTGAAATTACACAAAACCTTTTATTTTCTATATTGCATATTTTCAGTTCCTGTCCATAGGCAGAAATATTCCCTTGTAATTTTAAGTTGTTTCCCAAGGTTCTGTCTGTTTAATCACTGTCTCCGTTCATGGGAAGGAGATGTGTGTTTTACCAGTTATTGGGTGTTTTGATCTGTCCTCCTGTTCATGGGGAAGATAAGCGCTTGTGAAGTTATGTTCTTAACTGATGTTAATAAAGGTTTGCCTGTAGGTGTTTTAGGGAAACCCTCCCAGTCAAGGCTTGGGCCCTGGACAAGTCCTGGTCCTGGCTGGTTAGGGAAGTATGCTTAGGGAAGTATGCTTAGGGAAGTATGCTTAGGGAAGTATCAGACCCAGGCATTTCTGCACTAAAAATGTAGTCAAGTCACTTTGACTTGCTGATTTGGTCTTACAAAAAATGGACCCCCTTTTGAGGTAAACTTGGAAACCTTGTCTGGAAAAGGTTTTCCAGGTTCTTGCTGTGAAATGGGGCTCCCCAGCAATTGCAGACTCTGGGTGATGGTATTAAGGTAGTTGAAGATACTATCTTGTTTATTTTTGTTGCGTGTGTGCTTGTTGTTTTATTAGATGTATTGTTTTATTTTTCATTGTAAGAGAAGTGCATGCTATGTTACACAGTCTCTGGAATTTCATAGGTTGAAGTATGTTACAGTTGTTAAGAAAAAAAAGAGGGTGTCCAGGGATGGGCTATACCCCCATGAAAACCATATATGTTCTTAATTTTTTGAATTGTATTCATAATGACCTAACCCACATACAACGACATTCTTGTAGATCACAGGCTTACTTAGACTTACTAGGAATCTTGAAAATAGAAAATGGGAAGGACAATTTCTGTTGATAACCTGGGGGCAAGGATATGCTTATGTTTCCACAGATTCCAGTCCGTGATGGGTACCTGCAAGAGTTGTCCAACCAGCCTTGGTTACTCCAACTTCATCATCAGCTTGTGGGGAAGCTGAGGGAACAAGATGAATGGAGCTTGTTTGGTTCAAGCAGTGGGCCAAACATGTTCTAATGTTGGGAGTGGGTTTTCTGTGATTCTCTTTTGTATAAAACAAAAGAGAGGGAATTGTGGGCAGGGATAGGATAGAATTGAGTTACGGGCTGTGGAAGTCACCTGCAGAACGCCATAACAGCACAAAGAAGCTTGTCTCTGCCTGACTTTGTGGGGAGGACATGCCACACAGGACACCCCTATGGAGAGGAGGCTGCTGGAACCTGCCAAACACCTGAACGTGATCACCCCATGCAGGGACACTGAGAAAGCACTGATTGCTGATTTGGCAATGTGTGATAGGTCGCTTAGTGAGAATTACCACATAAGGAAATACTGTGTCTTGAAGAAGTGTATAAAACCAGCTTGTTTCTTTGAATAAAGAATTCAGATTCCCTGCCAGTCTGAGTCCATGCCTCGGTCGTTTGCAGGTTTCTCAGGAGTTTTGGGGTTATTATTTTTGTCCATTTAGTTCCAAGGGGACTAAGGTGCTCATTCCAACTTTTCTGAAAGAAGAATATCAGAATTTTAAAGCCCTGTACACATGAAAATTACTATTCTCCTGACACTTAGAATAATTTTCAGCCTCTTTCTCAGTTGCCTGCTAAAGTTTTAAAAACATTAAAGGCTGCTTCCAGCGTGTAAATTATTTTGAAATTCAAATCCTGTGACTTTTGAAGTAGAATTGTTTCACAGCTGTCAGGAAATGTAGAGGCAGAGTTGTTTCTCCCAAGTCACACAACAGCTTAGTATCTTACCAAGAATAAATATTTCTTTATGGGTCAGATCATGAACAATTTATTTTTTCATACACTTACAGACATATAAGCAGTCATGTTTTATAGAAAGGATGTTTACCCTGAAGAAGGACGATAGAGAAATGGAGTGCTTCAAAATCTGATCAACAATAAAAAATGTTCATATAATGTAGCTTCATAAAGACCAGCACAGTATTCATGTTTAAAGCTGCTATTAGAGTAAAAATATCCTGATGCTTTCTTTGGGTCCTTTATGAATTTAAGATGAAGAAAAAGAGAAACTCAAGAAGAGGAAGAGAGAATTCAGACGTTTATGCAAAAGGATGGATTAGATTTCAGCATTCACTTTGCCTTAGGTACACTTCAGGGAAATTCATGACATAAATATGCATGTGTTTGTGCAAATAGGCATAAATCCCACGCAGCATTTTAACTGCCGTTTTCATTTTGAAATGTGGGGGGAAAAGACAAATATCTCTTCAGTGTTCTCTTTTTCTATACCACCATATATGGTATTTGCTTTTAAAAGTTTTTTAGCTCCCAAGAAACTTCAATATCCTAATTTAACTGTGCTATTAGGAGCCATCAAAAAACTCATTTTGACAGCCAGCTTGGTCGCTGTACACCTTACCTCTGAGTGGCAAGGATTCAGGTATCTACTAACTGTCTGTGACAATTCTCACACACCTCTCACCACCTTAACTCTGCTGCTAAGCCCATCAAGGCAAGAAACAAGGTCTGAGGTGAAAGCTCTCTCCTGATATGAAAAAATTATGTTCTGAAGTTCGTAATGAAATTGCTGCCTGCAGCAGTGGAACCACACTGAGCAGGACAGGACAGGACAGAGTCAGGTGGACACTTCCATTGTACAAACTGTAGTCAGTCAGCCAAAGGAAATTTCCATCAGAGGAAGATACAAGTAGCATGTGTCAGCATATCATAGTCTGCAACAGCAGAGCTTTACAGCTCCTTTTTCCCTATTCAGAAGTTATGAAGTGTGGGAGCTTGTGCCGGAGGGAACAGGCCACAAACTGGCCACACAGCCACACCGCAGACACCAACCTCAGGCCTCAAGAAATAAGAAGCCACCACTAATGACATCCAGGCAGGTTATGGTGAGAAAGAAGGCTTCTAGAACATTCTATGAGACACTNCCCGTGCACCCCACAGATCCCTCAGGGGTGTTGTTGCCGGCCCGTCTCCAGCCGTTCCGCTGCTGGCCGGGTCAGAGATCGCTGACGGTCGGGCGCGCACCGCAACAATGAAGCAAGCTAGGTTCTGAAGTCAGCCTTGGTCACCTCACCACCCCGTTGCTGCATATGCAGTGGGAACATAAACACTGGGGCATTCCTGTCTCATGCCTGACAATGTTCAAGGCCGAGTTGGATGGGGCTTTGAGCAGCCTTACCTGGTGAAAATATCCCCCATCCTTGCCCAGGGCAGAGAGTTGGAATGAGGTCATCTGTAAGGTCCCTTCCAACCCAAACCTTTCTGTGATTCTGTGATCTGCTCAGGGCGCCTATGCATGCTAAGCAGTAAGTCTGGGGACAGTAGAAGACTTCAGTATATAAACTTCACCTGCTTGTTTAAGTGAGGCAATGAGACAAGTCAGGTGTTAGAGAACTGGATTACAAATAATTAAATCTTCTTTCTTGTATATGAAATACATTTGTACATACACTTTTCTGGTTTGGAAAAACCTTCAGTGGCTGCTGTATATGGGTTCAGGCTTAAAAATTACTGTATCATGCTGAATAAAAATGGAAATTTTAAAATGTTTTTTTCTTGCAAATAATATAATATTTCAACTGTTCTACTTTTTCTCCATCCCAGTTCAGAGTCCAAGACCATACTTCTGCTATTCTAAATGCCTGTGTATGCTCTCAATTCTTCCTTTTTCTGTGTGTGTTGATCTATGATTCAGTCTTTGAACTGAGTGACTCCTCCTCCTGAAAGTTTAATTGGACATTAACTGGCAGCTCTTGGGGGAATAGTGGGCTCTGACTGCAGTTTTATCTAGAGGCTCTGCTGAATACCTCCCACAGCAGTCAATATCTTACAGCAACTGCCAAGTAATTTCTACTATAGGCACTATAAACTGATCTTCTCTTCTTTTCAGCAAAATAATTCTTATTCTTTGCCATGGGTTTTGAACATCACCATGATGTTCAAAACATATATGGATTTGTAAGACATTCCCCACATCTTTTTCTCACCACTTTATGCAAGATCAAATTATGAAAGGTACAGAAGACATATAAAGCAAGAAAATTAATAGTAAAAATAAATATTTATCTTCTAACATTTATTTTCTGGCATTTGTTCAATATCACCCCAGTTTCTACCATTTTCTCAATTAATAAAAATATTAAGAATTTTAAAATACCTTTACTCTTAATTCTAGATTGAGGATTTTTTATATATAATAGTAATTTCTGAAAATCTTAGAGATTACTACATCTGCAGTTGAAATGCTAGCCCCTAAATCTTTGAAAGCCACTCCAAAATCTACTAACCTTGAAATGAACGCTATCAGACCTTTTAAATAATCTTCCATTATTTTCAGATCACATTTGCTATAAGAAAAGAAATAGCATTTCAGGAAAGTTTGATGTTTTATGTTTTATCTGGTGTGTGCACAAAGCTTAAGAAAAGCCAGTTAGCCAGTTTTTGAAACTATTCTGAACAATTCTGAGGACAGAATTTTAATTTGTGAGCTATTCAGAACTTCCACCAACATTTTCACTGAAAGTAAAATCCAACTTTACCGATAGAAACATAAAAGTGAAAAACAAAACCCCAAATCTTTCAACCTCTTTTACCTCTGTAAATGTCAGAGGTTTGGCACAGTTGTAGTTGCATTCTGAGGCTAATTAGAACTTCTCAGTTTTTCCTGGAGGTAGCATTTAATAGAGCATTCCTCTGCAGTATCTCTTAGCTTCTGAAACAAACAGCAACTAGAAAAACAGTTCCAGTAGGGATAGAAAGAGCCACCAGAAATAAAGCAGTACATTTTGACTATGAATGTGGGTCATACAAGAAAGTTCATCCCAGTATCGTGATGCTTTTTGAAGCTACACCATTAATAAAAGAGCATGTAAAGCAGAAAATAACTTTTTACTTTGAAAACAAATGAAGTTTCCTACTTTCTTTATATACACTGGCTTTCAATCACATTTTAAAATATGATATTTTTTCATTAAAGACAGAATGGAATTTCAAATATCATAGTTATATACAGTCTAATCTTTCCTTATTAGGTTATAAAGCTCTGACTCCCTAATATCTCATCACACATCAGTGCACAATTTTTAACAAGTCTTTCCCAACTAATAAGTCCATTCCCCTACCACAACTGTGTAGCTCAAAAAAATCACAAAATCTACTAGCTCTGCAACTGTTCTAATTTATAAAGTAGTTCATATCCCTCCCAGATTCCATATCTGGATCGAAATATTCACTTACATCTGAATCAGCAGAGCAGCATACGGAGAATGTTTTGGCTGTAAATCAAAGACAGATGGAATACAGGGAGAATATAATTATTTTCTACTGTCTACTGATGGGTTTAACGTTCAGCTCTCAGGTTTTGTTATTATCTGTATGTTTTCTGCACTCTTCAAGGTATGAAAGAGCAAAAGATCATGTAACATGTTCTCATGGAATGCAAGGAACATGGAGTATTCTGATTTTGGAGAAAGGATTGGAAGGGTAAAAGGGAGAGAACTCGTGGGTTGAGATAAAGAAAGTTTATCAGGGAAAGCAAAAGCCACACACACAAGCAAAACAAAGCAAAACAAGGAATTCATTCACTGCTTCCCATGGCCAGACAGATGTTCAGCCATCTCCAGGACAGCAGGGCCCCATCACAGGTAACAGTGACTGGGGAAGATAGCACCATCAGTCTAAATGTCCTCTCCTTCCTCCTTCTTCCCTTTACTTTATATACTGAGCATGATGTCTGGAATATCCCTTTGGTCCCTTGGGGCCACTTACCCAAGCTGAGTCCCCGCCTGCCTTCTCAAGCACCCCCAGCTCCCTCACCAGCATGGCTGGTATGGAGAGCAGAAAAGGCCTTGGCTCTGTAAGCCCTGCTCAGCAGTAACAAAAACATCTCTGTGTTATCAACCCTGTGTTCAGCACAAATGCAAAACACAGCCCCACACCAGCCACTGGGGAGAGCCCAACATTCTTCCAAGAAATTGGAACAATTTCAAAATTGGAATAATTGGAACAATCCACTGTTCCTAGAAATTGGTTCGAAAATAAAAGTGTGCAGTCTTAAAACTTTTCTGAAATACTAAAATTGTTCCACTGCCTCTTTCTCCCCTGGCCTTATTTAAATACCACATCATATTTTTTCTCATTTTAGCTGATTAAGATCTTTTTACTTTTCTCTAAGTCTCATCTGGAAAAGCGAGGCTGATTTTATTATGATTTATAAAGCTTTAAAAATATTACAACTCAAGTCAATAAAACTGATTTGATATTGTTGAACAAAGCCTAAAGTAATGTGATCATGCAGAAGTTATGAGACAGGAATGTTATTAAACTCTCTACACATTCTTCAGTAACTTACTTAATTATAAGAATTTTGGATAGCATCCTTTCTAAACTTCAGGTCTCTTCCAAAAGCTCTAGAATTCAGTTTTTCACGTATTGATATTTCCTTTCTTCTTCAAATTCAGTTTTCTGTAATATATTATTTTAATAATTAAAAAGGAAATATTACATTTAGTGTACACCTTTTGTTCATTTAATCTACCAAAAAAAAAAAAGACATTTCCAAATCATAATAAATCAGTACTGAATTTTGTGTAGGGAACTTGCTCTGAGATATCTTCTACTGCCCATGGGTTCACAGAATCTGCTGTTATTCACATGCTGCCATGTCTATATTGCTCTTGAAACTTCTTCTCAGAAGAATCCTTAACTATGTATACTAAAATAAAGCTTGTCAAATAGAATAGATATAAGCAGCAATCCAGGTTTCCTCCAGCTGTCAGAACCACTGTAAAGAGACCAAGTATTCATGCACGATGGTCAGAAAGTTTATTTTTGAAATTTTGGGGGCGAAATAAAAAAGACCAAAAAAAAAGTAACTTTACTGTTTTGTTTCTTTATCTGAAGAAAGCTGATTTCTTCTGAGGTCACTTTACATCAGTCCTACTGTAGATGTCCTGTAGTTCTTCCACACTTCTACAAGGAGTCAAATTTATTTTTCTTAACTACGTATTAATTTGTGTATTGCTAGAATGATGTGGTAGCATTCCTCTTTGTCTTAGGTGACAATGTAAGATGTAACCAAAACTACGTATTCTGTCACGATCTGTTAAAACCAGGTGGGGCAGTGTTTTTTGTCTCTTCCATGAGCCATCCATCATGACTCCCTCCAGGGGGATATCTTTTGTTAATGGGCCATCAAACTCTCACTGCATGACTGATAAAATTACACCATCCCATTGTGAAATGCTCCGCCCAGGAGGAGGAACCAAACATTCCTACCTGGATATAATCTGAGATTTGCAACATCACAACTGGCCTTATCCACTGAATTCCCAGATGACAAGAGCTACATAACCACCATTGGACCTTCAGAGGAAAACTACACCCTTCTACAGGATCACTGCTCCAACAGAACCACATCTGCCACTCCAGCAGGACTGCAGCCACCATTTAATCAGACTGCTACCAACACCCTGACCAACAGGGTGTCAGGTCGTACTCTGACTCTGCCAGTGTTTCTGTGTTATTGCATTTATTTTAATTTTCCTATTAAATTGTATTTCTGACTTGGAATCTCCCACTGGTTTGCTTTCAAACCAGTACACTCTTTCTCATGCCAGCAAGAGAAAATGAGGTTACCTCAAGACCCATACATCCTACTCTTCAGTCACATCTTACCTTTTGTGGGAAGAACTCTGGCTGTGCAGACTTGAATAAAAACTGCTGGCCACTCCAGCAGAATAACTGGATGACAGTGGGAAGATGTAGTGACACACAAACTTGTCATACCTTTGACCCAAGTATACATCTAAATAACAAGAATAGAGCACAGGGCTTTCATAACATTAACAAAAGTATTTTACAGAGAAGATACCACTGATGCAGCATTTGTTAACTCCTATGAGATGTCAGTAGACAAGATAAGTCAAAGCAGATACATGTGCATTGGGGTACTGCAAGGTCTAGGCACAATCACATTATAATTGCCAAAATTATATGCGAGAGTAAGATTCCTCCTGGATGTTTGAGCCTTGAGTCTTGCAGATTCCTTCTTACTCTGATTAATCTCAATTTCATAACTCGGCTTGTGATGAGGCCCTTAGCTAACTATCTACTGACTTTCTTTGCTGATTTGATTGATGTGTTTGTTTTTAAAACCAGCCACATTTAAACCAAAGATTTCCTCAATTTATCACCAACCCAAACTCAAAACTGTAATAGTCTGAAGCAAGCTTTGTTGGGTTTTGTTTAAATTGCAGAGCAAAAGCTTTATGCTCCTGCATACTGGGGTTTTTTTTCACCAGCCACATTTTTTGCCTGTCAACAGGTATTGACTCATTCTTCATACTGATAATTTGGTTTAATCTTTGGAAATCAGCAGGTTCTGGAAAACTATTGACGCTGAAGAGTTTTGGAGCATGTCCCTGTCTCCTGTGATTACTCCTATTTCCAGGGCTTGACACTTCTTGGTCCTGGTAGCTACATTTTGCCTTGTGGCACATTGGTATTTTTCACCATTTCTCAGCTGAGTATTTTATCTTCTTTCACAGAGGAGTGAGGGTGGATGAAGGCACTTTGGACCTGATAGTAATTTATCTGATAAGGAGCTGGGTGTTATTGCATCTTACAAGCCACTGGAGCATCCTGTTGCTATGGATGCACAGTTCAACTCTGCCCTTTGCTGTCATTATATCATGCAGTACATTTTAAAGGCATATTTTAAAAAACACACTGGAACTCAGGCATAGATTGTGCAATCACAAGCTTTTCTACAAAGACCACACCCTGGTAATATTAATAGGCATTTTCATGTTTACTTCAGTCAGGTTTGTATTCAGAGGGAGATGTTTAAGTATTTCCTACACTTTAAATCATTGTTTCCAAGCAGATAATACTCTTTTCCAGTGGAATTTTCACCAAGAAATTAGAAGGGGAAATAAAAGGACTTCCAGCAGAGCAAGGTGATACCAACTTTTTAGGATCATCTATATTCTGTCAATAACATTGTATAATATCTTAATTATTTCCATAAAAGTTTCTGATCTACAAATCCTATAGATGCCATCTGAAACAGCTCTGAGCTTTTCCCACCCATGTAGAAGTTAGGGTGGAAAACAGAACATTTCCAGCTATGTTAATGAAATCTATCTTTCACCTATAAGTTTTGTGTTGACAAAAGAAGGAAGAAACTAATTTTTGAGGGGTTGTTTTTGGTTTTTCTTTCCCCTAAGTTTGAGCTTTTATTTCAGGGAGACACGTTAGTTTCCAATTATTTTTCCTACATTTTTCAAACAGTGGATGGCTCAAGCTATTCTGCAGCTCAGTAGGCAGAGAATAGACTTTGTTGGAGTCATGCAATTAAAAAGTTTTGATCGGCTCTCTGCCAGGATGTAAAAGATAAGCAGCTCAGTCAGGCAGCCACAGGATCAGCACAGAGACAGGAGTGCATCTGCACCTCTGCAATAGTATTTGTGACTGAGAGTCCAAAAGTCCAATCCCCTCCTGTGTCATGTCCTGAAGCTTCTTTCTTCCACTCCAGCTCTGATGGGATAATTGGGGCTTAGTTGGCTATTCCCATGGGCTACCTCCAGCTGTTTTCTTACAGCAGATAACTACAGGTTGTATCAATACACCAGTGCAGAAATTCTTCTAAGGTGAGAATTACCATAAAATGGAAGAAGTATTATGTCTGTGACTATTTAATTACAAGCTGAGCATGGCCTTGCATTAATCACTTACTACTCTTGCACGGTAAATAGTTTTATGCCACGCATTTGCCTATTAAATTTCCCATCCACTTAAAAGTAAACTCAGTCTAAATCTGTAAGGCAAATGTGTGGGGTTTTTGAATCACAACAATTATGCTTTTGCAAGTAGAACATACATTCTACTTGATCTTTTACTTACCAGATTTCCTGATCTGCACAAGGATTTTGGAAATGAAGATGCATCCATACATTGTTTTTACTGACTGTTCCAAACTCCAGCTTAGTGGGCCCTAATTAGGAATAAACCAGTAAGGCTAAAGCAATTTTTTGAAATTTTCCAGTAAGGCTAAAGCAATTTTTTGAAATTTTCCGGTAAGACTAAAGCAATTTTTCTGCTCCAGCCCCCAACTCATGCTTACGGTTACCTGCCCTCACAAAGCAGATATCACCTGAAATATAAGTGTAACATATATATGTGATCCAATGTAAAAATGTCATGTGTGAAATAGTAAATTACCTTCCCAAAAATACCATGAGGAACTTAATAGAGAACATGTATATTTTTTTGAACATGAAATGCCTTTTACTGCCTCACATCAAGGGAAAGAAAAGGCCTCCCAGGAAGGAGGGGATTTGCTATAGATGAGAAAAGATAGGTACATCTTGTCTTAGGTTACAGTGTAAGATGTAACTAAAAGTATATATTCTATCACCATCTTCATAAACTGTTTAAACAGTGGGGCAGTGTTCTTTATCTCCTTGATGACTCATCTCTGATAACTCAGGGGGACATCTTCTGTTAATGGGCCATTGAGTGTCACTGCATGACTGATAAAATCACATCATCCCACTGTGAGATGCTCTGCCCAAGGGGAGGAACCAAACATTCCTACCTGGATATAATCTGAGATTTGCAACATCACAAGCAGCCTTATCCACTGAATTCCCAGAGGACAAGAGCTACATAACCACCATTGGACTTTCAGAGGAAAACTACACCCTTCTACAGGATCACTGCTTCCAACAGAACCACATCTGTCACTGCAGGAGGACTGCAGCCACCATTTAATCAGACTGCTACCAACACCCTGACCAAGAGGGTGTCAGGTCATATTCTGACTCTCTCAGTGTTTCTGTATTACTGCATTTATTTTAATTTTCCTATTAAATTGTATTTCTGACTTGGAATCTCCCACTGGTTTGTTTACAAACTAGTATAGTTTGACTATACTAGTCATTAGTCATTAGTAATGACTAATTGCTTTCATTTAGTTTTGAAATACATTCCCATTTTTATAGGGCAAGTGTAAATAATCCTTGTACACAAATAATAAAACCTATATAGTTTAGTAAAACAGTATCTCCATATATAGGCATTATTTAAAGTCTAAAACACACAGAAATTCAAATATTCCTCCTCATTATCTGGGTCTCTGCAGCTATGTGCCTCTGTAGCAATGCTAATTCCTAAAGCAACTTAGTGAAGGTTTTTCCAAAAGGCAAGATGCCCAGGACTTACACAACTGTGCCAGAATGGCAGATTTCAGAGCTCCCTGTTTACTGAGGGCAGGGTTATTAAACACCAAATTGAAATGCTCTCGTAAAGTTACACTGGACCAAACTCACACTATAATTAAGAGAGCAACAACCTCCTGAAAATTTCTGTATCCTTTGCCCTACTGCCAATGTCACTTACTTTTCACCACAAAGCCTCTATGAAAGTGTACATAAACTCAGCTTGAAGCTGCTGTTGGACTTCTGTAGGGCAAGATGCTTCCCACCAGTTTGTCCCATGAGGAACTCTGCAGACTGGTTTTGAGTGTGCCAGGTTCGACATATCAAAGATACTTGTTTTACTGAAAGTTATTCTTCCCTGCTATGAATGAATAATAGATATTAAAGTCGATCACAAAAAACTGTGAAAATTAAACCACATGTGTCTGTTGTAAACACAGTGTTTAAATTGCTGTGTAGATTGGGTATTCTCAAGTGACAGCTGCAGCTTTTTTGCCCACTGAAAGCTTTGAAACAGAAACTAAGTCTTTTAAACTGGTAACGATTTTCAAATGCCCAACAAATTGCTTTTGTGATTAATGATTAATTTGAATACTCAGGGGTAAACTCCCCAAGCACTTTGGATTAAAAAAAGATCTTATTCTCCATACACTTGTTCCGTAATGATGTAGTTTAGAAACTTACCCCTTTGCATTCAGGGATATTCATAATTTGGCTCAAAACTGATGTGCAAACACTAATGACTTTGCTAGCAATATAATTCCCTAGGAAAACTAGAAGTGTTTGATGGTTTCAGGAAAAAAACCTGCAACACATTGAGTACCAAATTACTATGGTTTACTTCATCATGGGCTTCAAATAAGTACATACTGAACAGATTTATTGACTCTCAAGACATTTATTTATCACTCCATTCTTTAGCCAAAAAAGAACAGAATACATTAAAGGATTGGTTAATAGTGTTAGTACAGGAATACTTCTGGGGAATCTTCTTGTCTTTTCAGGATATACATTAACACTTGCTTGGATTATAGTAATAAAGGGAATCAGCCAAGGAAAACTTCTAGTGTCAAAGATGTTTGCCTTGAATGCTCATCATGGATGTGCTCTGTTGGGACCTTGGATTGCTGGTTTGGCCCCATATAGTGTTTTAATTAACATATTTTTCTGTTTCAAGTTATTGCCTCAGCTCCAAGTTTCCAAGAGTGCTCCTATGATGCAGATTCCCCTCCCACCTTCCTTTTAGAACTGAGAGACTGTTACCTCATGGCCTTTGCTGGTAGCTCTACAGATTCACCACCGGCAATGAAACAAAACAAAACCAAACCAAACAAATGAACAGAGCAAAGCAAAACAAAAAAGTCGAAGTGAAACCCAGACAAACAAAACAAAACAAAACAAAACAAAGAAACTGCCTCTCTCAGAGTTCAAACATCATCTACCAACTTCACAGTTTACTGGAGGGCTTCCCAGCATTACTGGACAAATCACTGACAAACCACAAAACACCATCATCACGTGCCCTTAAACGTTTAACTGGAAATTTAACTGAAAGCTTGTTACCATTTATTCTGTCTTATTTGAAAATGGAGCACTTGAAGAGCATCATCCTGCTCATGGGTCCTACAGGTGAAGCAGTCTTTTCCAACTCTAAGCCAGGCTCACATGTTCACATGTTACTAGTACAAAACAAAGGCTTTTCACAAACATTCCCTGTCAGAAGACAGTGACAGCAAGTACGTGAAGCTGCTTTCTCAGCAGCACTAAACATCAGCAAACTACAACCATTAAAAACAAGGAGAGAACATAAGGAATATTCTGGTTCTCAGCCTGAATTTTCACACTGCCTGTTCCTTACTGCTATTCCTAGGCTTTGGCCAGAGACAGTCTAAAGCATAAAAAAAAAAAGGTAATACTGCTGTGAGGTTTGAAGATGTTGAATATATTGAATGTCAATGACCTGTGACTGTACTTGAAGACAAGTATAGATAAGTGTAGATTTTTCCATTATAATCTTAAATAAAAGGACCCGTTTTTATACTAATTTCTACGAAATAAAAAACCTAATTTATTTGGGAAAAAAGCAAAAAAATCCCTACTTACTAGTTACCCAGAAGAGAATGGTTATGGCAGAGACATCTCAGCATATCAAGTTTTGCATGAATATTCTGGTTATCTTATCTATAGACTGCTCATTATTTAGAAACCATTTAAGCCCGCAATGATTCTGTGCTATCTGATTGCTAATTTTGCTATGCTACCCTGCCATCAGTGGGGCTAAGCAAATACAATGCATTGCTGCCTCTATGAAATGGATTCTAGGGATTGGTTGCAATGCATTAGCTATGAGAACATTAAATGCCATAAATTTTGGACACAAGAAGCTACCTCCAGAGGTCCAAAATCACAAGCTCCTTAGTACACTAAGGAATAATCAAATTTATGTTCTCAAGGTTTGTGAACTGAGCCAAAAACTTTTAAAACAAATAACAGTAAACACCATACCTCTGAAAATGAACACAGTATGCTGTTCATAACATTGAAGTCAAATTACTTGGCTTGGTTTTAATCCCACTTGACAGATGAGTAGGGAGCCAAGGTTGAGAGAGAGAATAGCTGAGGTGGTTATTTACTTCATGAAGATTTCCTTGCCAAAAAGAAATTGAAGGAAGGGTCAGGGGTATCTTTCTTGAGCACTTACACCCTCTTCTTGGACCTTGAAGTCTAAGAAAGCCTAAGTGGTTTCTGGAAGCATGCAGAAAGTTCTGCAAGCATGTATCATTGTTTATCTTGTTATGATCTCTGCCTAGTGATGGGACTTCTACATACACAAGCTGGTAAACCTACAGATGGTGAAGGATATGCCTGGCAAGCTCACCTTAAGCTTTCTTGATGGGGAGTAGTTGGCAGGATAAAAATAAAATTTGATGGAAGTAAGACAAAAACTGTGACAACAAATTTGCCTTCTAGGAAAGCACAAGCTAGCAACAGCTGCCTCATGAACTGATGCCCTACACACAGTTATGTTTCTACACCAAAAGGTATAAAAAGTAACTCACTGCCTACCTAAAAGGAGCACCAGACCTCCCCGACAGATGGGATCCTGGCTGGGAACACCTGACAAACTCCAGTTCCAGGGGTGCAGATCATCTTTAAGACTTTTCCATTGTTGGTTAGCCCGACTCCTGGAAGCAGTTTGGTCACAAGTCATGTATTTATAGGTGCATACAAGTAAATGTTCATAAGTAAATACTTCAGAATTGGAATTCTGTAGTAACTTGTAATGTACATATATTTACTTTACTCATGCCATAAGTATACTTGCTTTCCTAGTGGTAATTTTGTGGTGACTTAAGCTGTTTGTGAATATATATTTGGGTTTTATGTATATAAAAAATCACTATATAATTTCATGATCTTCACATACCTGTTGGTTGATTAAGCCTCATAGGTCACCACTGATCCCTTCCTACTACTTCCTACTTGATCTCAAATCATACTCAGCTACTAAAACTTTGCTAACAATCACATACAAAGAGCAGACGTCAAATGAAGCTGAAATTTAAAACCACAACCAAAATCTGCTCGGAGCTCTGCACCTTCGGTGCTCAGTCCTACAGACTTCAAATTCAAATGACCTTTGGTGGGCTTCCCCATGAACAAGGAGGGAAGATCTGGCCTTTATTTGATCTACTTCTGACTTCTTTTAATTAACCTTTAGATAGGTCAGAGTCATCCCTTCATTTCTGCAGTCGAGTGTAGCAGTCAGAAAAGCAACCTGCTCTATCAGACAAATGTCACCATTACCTTTCTAGAGGAACAGTGTGGATCCTGGATCTCTAATTCAGAATTATCCATTTGATTCATGGATCATGGAAGTTACCCAGGCCCACTGTTTATCTTTGGTATGCTATCCCCCACAAATGGGTGTGTATGGTGTAACACATAACAACAGTGCATCCCACCTCACAGTTACTGTGACCTAATAATCTTCCCTTTACAATGATTTTCCAAGTGTATTCAAATTAATATTTGCTGGGAAAAAATTATAGTGAGAATTAATAAGGCAAAAACTGAGGAAATATTTTAATTTTTTTTTCTGCGCTCCAGTAAATGTTAATCAAAAAGACTTTCACTGGTTAGGGGAGATGACTCTACCCCTCACTTCTGCTGGGACTCCACCTAGAGCACTGTGTCCAGCTCATTGGAAAAGGCTGGCCAGAGAGTTGGTAGATGCCCCATCTCTGGAAGCATTCACAGTCAGGTTGGACAGCACTCTGCACAACCTGTTCTAAAGGAAAATGTCCCTGCTCACTGCAGGGACATTGACCTTTAAAGGTCCCTTCCAACCCAAAATCTTCTATGATTCAAACATGAATCAACTTTTCAGTTTGCATTGTTCAATTTATTACTCTTCTGACTTCATGCCAAATGTTTCATCTGATGCTAGCTTGGTTCAGTGGAAAACTTCAGGTCAGCAAGCAATGACTTCAACAGAAGAGCCCATCTGCTTGAGATTAGGTGTGACATAAAGAGCTCGCAGGATCAAAGCCAAAACAGCCACATAGGTAAGGTCCTCAAGTATGGAATAATTACCTTGTCCTCCTGGCCCAGGGCACATTTACCAGCTTACTTTATAAAGTTATGATCTAATTACTCTAGAATTTAACATATGTTTGTTATGAAATTACCTCTTTTTTTTTTTTTTTTTGAAAGAATGTAGGGCTCCAGTAACATATAACAGACTTGTAGAATGGGGAGAGAAATCCTACTTACACAGACCTCCTATAACCAGCTCTGACTCCAAGGGGCACAGAGTTTCATGTGGATTCTTAGATATCAAATTGCTTTTGCAGGCTTGGAGTAATTGACTCTGCTATTTCTACTTTTCTATGTTCATCTTAAAGGCATTTCCTTTTATGCTTATTCGCTAACAGCATCTTGGAAATGCTTTTTACATGCACTCTTCTCTCATGTATGTTTTTTGGTTTTCAGTGGTTTAGCTCCACATCCTGTGCTTCCATAACTTTGGATTCATTGTTTATGTGATAAAGTTCCCAAAATAGCCTTGGAGAGCTTAAAACAGCTTCCTCACCTACCATTATGTTCCCTTCCTCCAACATCTGGTACTTCACAATTCAACATGCCTATTTCATGAAGCCCCAGAGGCAAAAATAGTGCTTTTACAGGAAGGGATCTGAAATCCAGGCACAAAATAGTGCATATCCATAGCAGCTTGAAGGCAGGACTTGTCTCACCTAAGTGGAAAACCAGCACCAAGTTCTGGCATTCTTATTCCAAATTAGCCCTTTATCCACATTCCTGTCTCTTCTTTTAATTTTCTGTTTTACATGTTGCCTGTTTTTGTTTAAAACCCAGTAACAAGAAAAGTAAACACTGGCATGTTATCCTTTTGGCACTCTGGATATTTGCACTGGCATTACGTGTACATGTACCTTAAAATAGAAAAAATTTAGGACATCTGGAAATATAGGAGATCTTACTGAACCTTCTGAACCTACACTGACAGAATCTCGCTAGTTATTAAAAGATATATAATCTAGAGAGATTTATTCCAGCACGCTTGCAACCCTGCATAATACACAAGTATGGATGGCATGCAGAAAACTTCCTTTCAGGAGACAGGGAAAAAGTGATCATACTGCTTTTTGTGCTACTGGCATACATGACACACAGGGAGACAACATCCTCCTCCAACAGTTCTGTGTCCTTATGTTGGCAGAACTGTAGGCAGCATTCCAGTGGGGTGTCACAAGTGCATAGCAGAGGAGAAGAATGACCTGCTTTAACCTGCTGGCCATTTAATTTTATTTACTTTCATTTATATCCATCTGAGAGATTGAAATAACTCCAAAGACAGGATCTGAAAACTAGGAATGTCCCACTTGGAGCCTAGAGTTGAGTAATATGAATAGTAAAGTGGGGAAAAAGATGTAAAATAAAAGACCTGGATTAAATTTATCACAAGAGAGAAACAACACTGAATATTAAAGAGACTAAGCGTACACCAACATACTGGGTTTCTACACACCCACCCCCACTTCAGCTTTCTCACTGGAAGCTGTTAAACATTACTGCCCGAGTATCAGACTGGAGAACTGTCAGTGCAAATGCATAGACTGGTAATATTTNAAAGGAAAGGAAAGGAAAGGAAAGGAAAGGAAAGGAAAGGAAAGGAAAGGAAAGACACCAATGAAAAAGTCTGAAAATAGAAATCGGAAACAGTTTCTTACTGTGACCCTGCATTGGAAAAGTTGTTGCATAGTGTATGCCCACTGCCATCTACAGACAGAGAGCAGTGCTCAGAGACTCAGCCCAGGGAGAGGAACTGGTGAACCCAGGATGTCCCCATTCCCAAACAGGAGCCACTCAGCAGCCTTTACACGTACCAGCTCAGCTTTCAGAAACCTACACACATTCTAAAATCGTCTGTGACAAAAGCAGCAAGGAAAACATAAAAGACAGCAATAGTAATGTACTTTATGTGTCTACTGGCAGCAACAGTACAGAAGAAAATCACATCCTCTTAAAATACATTCTAGATTGAAAAACAAAGACAGTTACTATAAATACACGTACCATAATTGTGTTTACTTTTGGTGAAAATTGACAGGAGCATTCCAGCCTCACTGGGGGAGACAGAGACAAGGATTTTACGTGGAGGCAGCTGAAAAGATAAGTGAATCACCTGTGTCAACAGTAACATGTGATGGCACTGATACTTTTCCTGTAAGCATGAGCTTTCCTTTCTACAGCAACATTTAATGTATCTGCATGTAACACAGCCAGCACACATGGAGAATATTCCCATCATCATCATCTCTTCAAAACAACACCTTCAATAACGTTATCACATTCCATGAAACACTTACTTTGTAAGAGTTTATGATGAATTAAGAAAGTCCTAATTTTAAAATGAAACAAAATGAAAACACCAATTGTAGAAGAGCATGATTTAGAATTCTGCCTCCAGACGAACATAAAGGCTGTGAAAAGTAAACCAAAAGCACAATTTCAAAACAAAAGTTTCCCTAGTTAGGAATAAAACTGTGCTGAAGTTTCAGACAAACTTTTCTAACATTTTTTAATAAGCATTTCAAAAACTCTTTGCAGAATGTGCCCTTTTCTTTACTGGTATGTGTAAGATGTTTTTTTCTTCCCTCCAAAAGTGACAAGCAGTGTTTAAATTTTCATTTCATTAGGTTAAAATATGTCACTTTAATGAGATTTTGCTGAGATCAGAGAAATAAAGGCAAAACCACTGAATAGAAACTGTGTAGAGCCTTTAAAATAGCACAGTTATTGTCAAGATCTTACAGAAAAAACCATTTTAATGAAGCAGATATCAGGAATATTACACATATTGAAATAAATATGTTTACACATACTTTTTTAAGACTGGTGAAACATTTATCTTAATTTTATTTGAAAGAAAGATCAAACTTTTTTTTAACTTAACGGGATTATTAAAAAGTAGTTGAAGATCTATCTCCTTGGAATATCAAATTTAATGAACACATCTGGCAGTCATTTTCATTCATTGTCAACTTCATTCCATTGAAAACATGGGTTACTACATCATCTGCAGGGCTGGAGTGCCACGGATATGCAGTAAATCCTGGCTTCTTGAAAACACTCCTCCTCCTCCACAAAAGATGAAGACTGCTGTGTTTGTGTAGTAATAGCATAAGAAAAGTTATGTCCAGATCTGAGGCTGCCACAGTTGTCCTTCCTAAACCATTGTAAAGTGCAGCCTTCCAGCCACAGATAACTCTAGCAAGGCTGCATGTTGATGAACACTTTCAAATTAAAATAGTGGTAGCTGTATTACTCGCTTATACCACATTTCTCCAAATAGGTTAATAAAGTAATTTTTACACCATTTTCAAAATAATAATAATTTTAGATCATTCCTTCCCATGCTCTTGGGTCCTGAATATAAAAAGGGGGCCCTCCAAAAAGCCTTAGCACAAGTAGAGAATGAATGAATATGTATAATTAAATTTGCTTGCAGAATGTGCCTGCAGCCAAGGAAAACTCCAGAAAGCACAGAGCAACTTTATGCACGTGCTCATAGCTTCCACAGCATCCAGTTCAACAGACTAAAAAAGAGAAGAACTTACAGGATAATTTTGTCCTGGGTCGACAGAGCTGTATTATATGGAAGAAGTCTGGAAGCACATCAATCTTCTCTAATATGTTTCTAGTTACTTTTTTTACTGCGTAACAAAACTGTCGAATTCTTTTGGCTTTTGAGAATTCTCTACCTTTCCTCTCAAGCAGTAAAACCTAAAAATATTTCAAAATATACTCTCTTTATCTCTGTTCCTCTTTAAACTGTACAGGAGTATGGAGAAACACTTATGAATCACCTTTAATGAGATGCAGAGCATTATAAGTGTATGCATACACGTCAACTGCATCAGCCTCATTAAGATTTTAAAAACATTTCTTTCTGTTGAAGAAAATTAAAATTATGAGGTTACCTGATGAAAGACTTAAAACTGAAGCATGATAATTAATGTGGAGGTGGCTCCTTGCTAAACTTTTTGTGCTGCTCCTGGAATCTAAAACACTGACTCTCAATTACGGACACAGCACATATTCAGTGTGTATTAATGCAAGGCAACATTGCAAAGGTGTTTAATTTCTTCATCCTCTGCTTCTTCTTGCCCAGATAACCTGGAGGACTTTTTCTTTTTTTGTTTTTATTTTTTTTCCTTTTTTTAATTTTTATATTTATTTTCTTAAAGCCCCCACACTGGCATTTTGGGAAAGCACTATATACTGCCAGCCAACCTTACCACTTTGTTAATGTCATTTTTTGGCATCAAACTTGTTGGTTATTCTGCAGTCCTTCACAGAGGAACTGTCAAATCCAGTTTCTTTTGTCACAAAAAATACTTCTTTTAGTCTTTCCTTGTCCAGAATAATCAAAGAAAAGATCATGTAATATACTGTTTTTTGAGGCTTAGGTTGGCTTTCTTTTGTCTTTTCAAAGTCAAATAAGGACTGTGTGCTGAAATAAATTCCATGACCCAGCAAATATGATGTGCACTGATCTTTAAATGGAAAGACAACTCTGGCACAACTCCCCTGGTAATCAAGTGATTTTGTAGTAGATCACATTCATTAAGTACCTCACATATATACAAAGATATTAATCAAAAATTCACACCTTTTTTTGCTTGTTCTTGCTGTATTACCATTTCCTCAAGAATTCCCTCAGCTCTTCGTTCATTTTTCTTCAGTTTTCTAGATATAAAGCATTAAATAGGCAATACCCTCCTAAAAACCCATTTCTCTGAGGTGCAAAATAGAAAGTACCAAACTCTCCACTGCTAATTCAAGTTCACATTGCTTAGTCAGAAACTGAGATTAACAAAAATAAACTGTGAAATTACTTTATTTGTAAAAAATTAATATGCAATAGATTATTAAGTTATCATAGTATGATTTACTCATGGCCTAAAAAAAAACATTTTAACTGAACTCTGTAATAGAAGCCAGTTCAGAACTACAAGTTCACATGAGGGTTGAAGGAACTCTGGCCAAAAAAAAAAAAAAAACCCAACATTATAATTTCTAAGCAAGAACAATCCCAAAAAAAGACTTCAGGTTAAAAAACATGCCACACAGTAGAGTCAAATAAAAATGGCATTTCAGTTGTTTCCTGTTGCTAAAGATTGGGCTAGAAAACTTCAAAAATTTTTTTGTTGAAACTGTGAAGGGCTTTCATTTCAAAACTCACTTCTTCATAACAATGATTTATTTTATGTATAGGGGTTGATGAACAGTTTTTTTATCCTAAATTTATGAATTCCTTTAGAAGAGAGGTAAAATAGTCTTGAAAATACACTTTATTCTGCAAAAAGACAAGTTAGTTTTTCAGCACAGGCAAACAGAAGGCTTTCTACCTTCTGGAATACAGTGCCCCAAATTGTTTCATTCAACACGGTCACAAATTCCTAGCTGATTCTAGGTGAACTGTGAAAGCCTCCAGACCACAGCAGTTCTCACAGACGTCATAAAGTGCTCCTAATGGAATATAGAGCTTGAATTAGGCAGAGGCACTCCGGTCCTGGCCTGCAGCATCCGCGAGGAGTAATGCTCTGTATTGTTATCACTTCACTGGTGCCTTTTCCCCAGCTACTTGGCTCCTGTGCAGGAAGAAGTTCTTCTTCCAGGCTAATGTGCCATGGGATGTAATGAAAATCCATGCCATTTTGATCCTTGGGAAAGAGAAGAACTTTTCAACATAGGATTTTAAAAGACATTAAAGGGAGTGGGCAGCTTGCTTTACGTTTTTTTTTTTAAATATCACTTGTTTTAGAAACTTCAGTTTTCTTACAGCCGAAAAAGAAAAGCTATGCTGACTCTACTTTGCCCCTTTTTAGTTGTACATTGCCGTGCTGCCAGATTTCTTATTTTCTAGACCTTTTTTCCTGTCTCCTTGACTTTACCTTCTTCCTAATCTGATTACAGCGACTCAGGCCAACAGTAGAAGAAAGCACATCATACTAAAATAAAAGTTCACTGTGTTGCCAAGGAATTTAGGTTGGAAATTTGGATTCCAGTGACTGTGAAAACTTGATACCAGAGAAGACTGCCTGTAGTAGGGATAAATGTTGAACTCTAGGCCCTTGGTGGTAAAGGGAAGAATATAGGAGACAGAAGGGACATGCTGAAAGACAGAGATGGAAAGACAATAGAGTGAACTATAGCCTCTTCCTTTTCATAGTTTCTATCTTGAAACCATTTCGAGTTCCTGCTGTTTAGAACACATTCAGAACACATTTAGAACACATTCATGGATAGCATTCCAGACACAGGTTCTGGTAGTAACACGTTATTATTTACTACTTTACTACAGAAAATTACAGAACATGAAGTTACTGTTGCATAAATTGGTGTTGGTAATATCACTCCAAAGGATTCTGTCTGCCAGCTGGAATGAAGATGAGACAGCATTTCTCTATTAACTGATATAGCACATTAGCAGTATTTAATCAGTATTTATCACCAATCCACATATCAGGACATTTAGCATCAGACAGGCATCATACAAATTGACATGAGTACCTCCACTTCTGCACACAATCAGTCCTTAACAACAGAGAGGCAGTTCTAATGGTGCCTAGCAAATTCCTGATGCAGGAACTACTGATTTGAGAAAAATGACAGTGACTTAAAGGCTGTTGCTGCACTTCTCTTGCATGAAGAATGTTTATTATACAAAAGGTTTTTAAAATGTGGAATTCTGTTTTAAACAGAAACGGCTAGGTATATATTCTCTTGGCTTTAAGAGTTTGTTGCTTTATTCAATGTAGAGAAAAGACTGCAAACACATAAATTTTCAAGATTGTACATAATTTGCTTAGTTTTTACCAAATACCAGGAAGATAAAAGCCATACTGCATCAATAAGGTGATCTAACATATGTTACACAGATAACGCACCTGTGCAAATTTCACGGGTGGTTCAGCTGTTGGTATTTTTCCTACCTGTACAAATATATAACCTTAATATTAACAAATGGTTGTGTGACCTCCAGCTAAGCCCAGGATCTCAAAGGAATGAGGATGCAGGGAATGGTTTTGCCTTACTCAGTACAATGGGAAGACTAACAAAATCTGATAATAACATGTTTACATAGTTAGGAATCACAAGCCACATGCACAAGCCCCTCTTGCTTTTTACTGTTCCCCAGAAACTGTGCTCTGTTGATTCCAGTGCTGCATGAAAGAAAAAGAGCTCAAGGTTTAGAGGGTCAGTGACAGTAAAAGAGTATAATCTGATTATGAAAATAAAGTGCTATGTAAAGTAATAGCCAGCCCAATACATAAAATTTGTGAGAATAGCTCAAGAAACACTCTAGCACTAGAATGTGTATTGAAAAAAATAGTGGGCCATTCTGCAGCTAGACAGCTCTATACTTTCCCTCTGTCCGGATTTTCCTGTTGTCAGGTTGATTAATGGAATGTCTTCACATTAATCTGCTTTTGGATATCTTAAATCTCAACAAGTCCAATTCTTGTTCTTGGCACCAAGATTTCCAGTAGATTTCTTTTAGCATGTCAGAATGACAGATAAGTTCCTACAGCCAACCTTGTAGAGGGCTCATGATTGTTTTCTGACTCATGTACTCACCCTGGAGGTCCTCTGTACAAAGGCCTCCAGAGTTTTGGGTCATTTTAAAATGACTGTGTTGAGTAAAGGTGTCATTTCTCTACTCAAGGAAGCTTTGGAGCAGTGTGCAAGGCTACATTCTGAATTTTATATAATTTTATATTATCAGTCCTCATACTCTAGAAGTAATTGCAATAAACCCAAAGAAGCTCAATCCAGCACACACTGGATGTATTTTATTTATGTGGTTGAAAAGCCACAAAGTTATTTATGAGATGGCTCTATTATTTTTCTTTAGAAAGTTCCAAGCTCTCACTGGCAATGAAGCAACATTATCAGTACATATTTTTTATCCAGTCGCAAAATGCTGCTGGTTTGAAGCTCGTGTACAATAATCGCTTTCACTGTTTAAAGAGAGAATTTTAGAAGAAAAAAGTACAACTGAAATCCCTCACATAAGGTCAAAATAAACTAATTCTTACACTCATTATGCACCTTTGTCTGCAATAGTGAGCTCAATCAGGCTCCAGTGTAGCTGTATTGGTAATGGCGCTTTATTATAATTGTCATCAGTTCGGCACTGAATGAGAGATTTTATGAGTAAGCAATGGGGTGGAAGATTGATCAACCACTTGGGAGAGACCCTGCCTCTGCTCCACACTGTGCCATCACTCATACTCCAAAGTTTGTGATGCTGGCTCACAAATTTGGGGGCAGCAGGAAGAAGGGAAGAGGATATTTGTGATCCTTTATTTGAGTTTGAGGACATGAGAGGGGATCCTTAGTAGGAAATGTTCCGTATTCTTTGCTGTCATAATTGGTTTTCCCAGTCTGCAACTAGAATCTGATACAAACAAAAAATTTAAACCATGCAGCTATTCCAAGCAATCAGATGACAAGTAATCCAAGACAGAAGCATAAAATGGGGTGAAATTAGGTGACTACTAGAAAAGTTTATATTAATTGCAAGCAAGACATTTTATAAATTAAAGCTTGAGTTTCCTTGTCAGCTCCACGCATGTGTCTAGAAATTACTACCACATTTAAATCCCATCTACTGCCTAAGATCCATGCAAAGCAACTTAAGGTACCTGCCAATTATACACAGAACCAATGATATTAATATACAAGTGTAGACATCAACTTTCTGTAAATAAATAATAAGTAAATGTATTTACAAAAATATTTCTCATTTTTATCCCATCTCAGAAAGGTCATCTGCGTTGCCAGCTGTAGCTGCCAACCAGATACCAGAGATATTTGTGAAAGTTCTCCTTCCTTCTAGAGCAAAGGAAGGCTTTTCCCTCCATTCCAGTCAATACCAGCTACTGGGCCATTTTTCTGGAAGCATGATTTTACAGTACAAATTTGTAATTTCATACATAGTTAAGGGAGCTTCTCTCCAGCTGAGATCAGAAAAGTTCCTCAGAAAACAATCCGGTTAAAATGACATCCTTTTCCTGCCTGGTTTTCCCATGCAATTATAATTCCTGATAATATAGTAAGGAGCTCAGAGTAGGCCTCTATACCATATATTTACCAAATGCTTTAGTTCAGTCTACCTCTCAAAGCTATCTATATGCTTTAACATGATTAACTAATTGTTTGTTTTGAGAAGATAACAACTTTACCTCTTAAATTTTGTTTGGGTTGTTGTTTTTTTTTTTTCAGCAATGGTCTCCAAACAATCAAA
>VXBC01011084.1:34942-69883 GCA_013399945.1 Ploceus nigricollis
GGTACTCAGTGCCATGGTTTAGTTGATAAGGAGGTGTTAGCTCATAAGTTGGACTTGATGATCTCAAAGATCTTTTCAACCTAATTCATTCTGTGTTTCTGTGATTCTGTGATTCTGTGATTCTCTTATTCTGTGAATACTGCTAAATTGCAGATGTTCCTATATTAAATGTGAAACTGCCTCTACAGTTCTGTTCAGGTTGAAATCACTGTTGATGTGCCCAGTTTTCATTCATTAGTATTAACTTCAATGTGCAAATTAATAACCTATAAGTATTAATTACGGTGTAAATAAATCTTTAGATATCAGTTCCCCATTTTACACCATTTAACTCATGAACACTAATACAAGATCAAGTACAAATATTGAAACTCAATTGAAATCTTGAATTTAATTTAAATTTGGTTAATTTGTTTGCACACAGTCCTTCCTCATGTTCTCCAAAAAGTAAAAACTGGTACTCTTTATAGAAGTTCAACACTCACATGAAAAACCTGATGGAGAAGGAAAATATTTCATAACCTTCATTCTGAATATGGTTGAGACTTTGCACGGAGACTTCTCTCTCTAGATATTTAACAGGACACAGAATGTTTAAATGAGAACATCTGCAGCATTCTTTCAATACTCTGGGGAAAGCATGAAAAGCAATATGTTACAGTAAGAGCAGAAGCAATGGGGATTCTTTCTTTGCAACTCAGTCAAGATATGCTGCATGTAGGCATATTTAATTTTTTAAAATTAAATTAGAATTCTTAAAGAAACCAGCTGTTGTTACTGTATCTGTGCTTGAAAATCCTCTGAGTCTAGCAGTTGGAAGCTTACATACTTATTCCATTAATTTAGATGACTGTGAACATTTCCCATAGAATAATTGTGCTGCATAATGCATGACTATTCATTCTCTAGTCATGTCAGTGGAAAGAAAGGAACAAGAGGGGGAAAGAAGCAGGGGGGTTTTGGTGTGTTTTTTGCAGGGGGTTGTTTTTTGTTTGGTTGGTTGTTTTGTTTGTTTTTTGAGGTTTTTTTGTGCACTTGGAAATTAATAAAGTCCAAGAGTGTTAGTGCTGCTTTCAAAGGGATTAAGTTGACAGGCCTAGGTCTCTGAACAATCCTCAGTGTCCCTTTGGTATATTAGCCACAGAATCACATTTTTTTTTATAGTCTGGGTCTAATTACTTCCAAAATGTATGTCTGTTTTGAAAAAGGACACAGAACAAACGAGTATCCAAACTGTGGATTCATCATCTGCCTAACCATCATTAACTTCCTGAGGGTTTCCAAGGTGATATTAAACCTAGGAAACAGCTTGATAGATGCACTTGATTTTGGTACTCTTAAAGCAGGAGAAAGTTTTATGGGGAAAAAACATCTCCTGAATATTAACCTTATCTCTGCCCTTTTCTTGTTGTCTCCCAGTTTTCCGTCTGGAGCTTTTGAAAAAAAATTAGCTTCCTAAGAATATTGTAAAATACTGGAGAGTGGGATCCCAAAAGAGGTGGCCATTTGCAGAACCTGCAATTTTCTCCAGAAGTCAAGGCCAAGAGACTTCCAGTCCCTCTCTCCTCCAACCCAATTCTGTCTCTAAGCGCTCAAACTAATCACAGCAGAGCTCACAGAACTCTGTCCTTCATTTCTTGTTGATCAGAATGTTTTCTTTTGGTAGAGTCCAACACAGCTGACTGTAGAAGGGCTCACATTTTCCTAACATGCCATACATACCATAATTATTATAAAGACTAATAAGGAGAAGGAGAATGCTCACTGAACTGCCCATTTATAACAGCAAGCTCTGTTTCATCCAAGTTCCTATGCTGTACAGTCATCTAGAAGTCCCTTGTCCCTGTTGTCATACCATCCCTATGGATATCTGCATTGAAAGGTTTAAGATGAGACACTTAGAATACCTGAGTTGCTACAGAGAGATTTACTTGACCTTTTTATGAATAACACAAGATCTCTTGGCAGACATTGTCCAGTAGAAAATAACCCCAGGTTTTTAGACCACATCAGGTGAAGTAAGGTGCAGATGTAGGCCTCTTGGCAGGTCTTCCCATTCAAAAAGAAGGTATCAATACCTTGGAAATCCATTAAAGCATCCCAGTGCTAGTGTAAATGTGGAGAATGGATCATAGAGAAGAGCATAGACATGCTGCACTCTGACACCCAGTGTGGAGTTTTCCTCCTCTCAGCCTCAATGCTTTCAAAACCTGTCCAATGTGAGGGTGCAATTAAACTCTGCCTTAAAATCTGTGGACAACTGTGAACCACACCTTTTACAAGAACTTCAGTTTCCCAGCAGAGGGATTTCTTTTTCTTTAATCCAGCATACCAAGTTTTTTACCCTGGCTGACCAAAGAATCAAATAATATCAGCAAACACCATGAGATCCCATCAACATCAATATCCCCCATAACTCTCAGTAGCAGTGTAACAGCAGTGAATTTTATGTGTACCACTGAGGCTGGTTTAAGTAAATTATCTGAATAATTTACTACTAGAATAAACTTTGGGGGTCTAAAGAAGTGAAGTGGAGATACTCCTAGCAGGAGCAGAGAAACTGAAAGAAATAAGAGAGAGAAATCAGGGTAAGATTGAAAGACTGGTTTGTTCTATGTGAGAATATGGCAAAATGGATTAAAACCATCTTTCTGCCAAGGAACAATATAAAAGCAAAATCTGGACTACTCTTCAAAAAAGTTTTGCAAAGCACTTTGGACTCAGATACAAATAACTTCTCATGCCATACAGGTAGTTCTCACTTCCCAATATATTTGATCAGAGCATAAGGCTATAAGAAAAATGTGGCACAGTGATTCATGCCATGGGTCAAATATGACCAGGACAATATAGCAGAATAAAAGAATCACTGAGAAAAAAAACTGTAAAAATGTAAATACTGTGTATAAATTGTGGTGAATGCAGCCAGTGAAAAGAAGAGAATCAGAAGTTAAAGACCTAATTAAAGTGAATTAAAGAACATTCTTGCATCAAATTGTTTTAACTCCTAACAACATACACTCAAGAGAACAAAAGCCTGTACTGGCTCTTTGTATGCAGGTTTGTAAGTTGTTTTATTTGAACAGAGATGGCAAGGAAGTTCTGAAGAATTAGAGACCTGTCAGCTCTATTGATCAATAGGTGGAGACTTGAAAGTCATCTTTCTATTGAGATTTTCAACAATATATGGCTTTTCTCTAATCAGTCTGCTTCTGAAGACAAATATGATTCTACCACTACGTGTAGTATTTAGAAACCATAATTAAGGTTACCCTTGATGGCAAGAGTAACAACTATTGATTTAAGCACTAGATAAACTTTGTGCCTGTGATAAGTGTGAAAATGATCAGACACTGAAACAGCCATAAGAAACAGTCATGAACTCAAGTGACAGCAGGAATAAAATTACCACATTGTGTAAAAGAAAAGTATGTGAAGTACTCAAGAATGAAATAAGAACACCTTACATCAAATATATGATACAGTCAAGTTAATACAGGAACTCTACACTGAAAGCAGGGCTGTGTTCACCACAAACAAATAATGTACTCATCACACACAAAAAAGGAGGATCATTAAAGAGAAATTACTACATGATCTAGTGCAACACTTAAAACCGCAGAAGAGTTTACAAAGGAGAGAAATAAAAGGTCTCATATGTGAGAGTCTGGATTATATTCAGAGGAAATGGAAAATATCATCAGAAATAGTTTTTAAAAAAACATTCTCCTGAGCAAAGGGTCTACTACTATAACGTGTCATAAAGAATAACCTGCAGGAAGAAAGAAAAATGAAATTTTCCATTATTTCAGTACTTCAGCATTTCTTTCTCCTCATGACCATTACCTTCATTGGTATTGCTGATAATCTTTACAAGTCTTCTGTGAGTGTCAACTGTTTTTGTGACATAAATATTTTCCCTCTCTGCTTTGTATATTTATTTTTCTTCAAAGATTTTTTCAACTCACTGAGTAACCATAAAGGAAGTTGTTCTTCAGGAATTTCTCTTTTTTGTGCTAGTACAATTTTTTATGTGAAACCATCATATATGAGTAAAAGTCTTTGATTTTGTATAGTAATGGTTCAAAATTGCTTTAATTCTTGGATACTGAACTCTGTCCACATTAATAATATCCAAATAGAAATGCAATTTTCATGTTTTGTTCCACATGATATTTAATACCCCCATTTCAGGTTAAGAATGCCCAAGATAAATTTTTATTTTTAAAAGATCAACGTTGGAACAATTCACAGAATTTCTCTGTTAAAACCAATCCACAGTCCACCATGATGTTTGTAAATAAATTGACTATTTTTACTGGAAAAATGGATTAGCTAGTCTCCAGAGTGAATTTCCTTTCCTTTTAAGGTATTATTACCCAGGATTAGAAGCCTATAATTTTCTCCTTTCACTTTACTACTTGTATATATCACTTTCATTCATATAGCATATAAATAGCAAATCTAGAGATGAGCATTAGGAAAAATGTCTCAAGTGGATTTCAGTGTGTCTATTGTTGTTTTAAAGAACATTGCAGAACTTAAAAAAGGCACAAATAAAATTTCAGGTCACACATCAGCCTACCCATGTGACTTAATTGCCTACTGATTGATAGAGGAGTGAAATATTTGATCTGTAAATTCTCCCCCTTCACATAACTTCAAAGGGAGCACTCTTTAGTCTGTGCCTCTCATAAGTTTGGGTTGTCAGTGTATTAGCCAGTGGAAGCAATTCTGCCAGTTCTGCCTTTATTCTTGCAAAGGGGGACAATCATTAGTTTCCTGGTGCAAGGCAGCTACAGAGGGTTGGATTGTTCTTAAAACATTAAGGATAAAACTGCTATTTTTTCCCCTCCCACAGGAGCTGAACAGGTGATGCTTGACTAAGGGTGTCAAAAGGCCTTTTTGACCAGTGAGCCTTTCTGAACCTGAATTTAAATGCTTTTTGAGGAAAGGAAAAATGGTTGTTTTAATAGACTTCTCACACTTCACATTCCGCAAAGTCAAACCTTGATAACCTTCAGAGAAATTCACTGAAAGACGCAGCTACTGCAGTGGGGTGACAAAAATGGGTATGAATATTTTTGCCATAGTGCTATTATCTGATTTTTCAATCACTAGTCATGTCTATTAGCCTTTTCTATTTATACATTATTTCTAAATACTTCCTGTGATCAAAATGTATCAAAAATCATGTTCCAATTTTCATAGGGCAGAACAAAACATGCAAAGTTCCAATGCTATGATTAAAGCACTGTTTTTGCAATATTAAAAAATCCCAGTATGAACAATTAAGCTTCTGATTCTACTGTGACATTATCAAATAAAAACACTTCAAATTTATTCTCATTTCCAATGCAAAGACTGTGGAACCTGATCTGCTATTAATAAAGTTTCCCAATTGCCACGTAATTCTAAGATACAAATGACATTGGATGTAAAAGACCATAAATAATGATGATAAAAAGCCACTGTTCCTGTACATCTGGTTCTCTCATTGGTATTTTGAAGTGTCAAGGGCATTAAATTTAATTCCTGGCTCTTTGTATGCACAATAAAGATTTAGATAACCGATCTAGTTTAAATCAGCAATATATGGGCACTCATCTGCAGCCTCTCTATAAATCAAGCAATGAGACTCAGTCAGTTATAAATCTAAGAGAGAAACTCCAAATAGCAGACAAGAAAATGTCACTTACACAGTACAAGCAGGAGGCATAAATGATTTCTGTCTATGCAAATAGACAATTAAAAAAAAAAAAAGTACTTATTTTCAAATTATTTTTGCTCAAGTACAAAGAAATTACGATTTTGGAAAGAGGGTGGTGCACATTTGAAGGATTTTAGTATGGTCCCACTCAGCAAAATACTTCACAGTCCATAATCCGGATCTGGAATGGCACAAATGTCCAAGATTTTACACACAGAATAAGAAAGAATCAGGGCACATACTTCACTTCAGCTGGGATTTACACGTTTAGTAAATGTCCAGCATAAACATCACATGACTGTAGCAGCTGAGAAAACATTTTTCCAATCATCCACATGTCAGAGTCAAAGCAAAGTGAAAGGCAGAAAAAACATAATTAAAATCACCCTCTGCAATTTGCAAGAGCTCATTTATTGGAGTCTCCAAACTTTCTGCCAAGGGTAGGTGGGGATATTTCTAGTTTACTTCTCACATTTTACTCTTCAAACAGCACAAAAGTTTTTTAGATGTCTAAGGGGTTTTGGTTTTTTTTTTTTTTTCTGAAGTTGACCCCAACTTTATATCAAGCTATTTATTGTGACTGGCTATGTTTCACACTCAGAATAATTATTAAGGTATTATTAGTAAAGCCTGAACATGAAAAGAATACAGTACTGAGTTTAAGGTATCTTGCCTCCTGAGAATGATAGGGAACTGAAACTATGGCAAAACTAACTAGCAGACTGCTTGAAATCACAAAACTTCTTCAGCAACTTTTGTAGTGTAGATGATGTAAGGGAAGTGTTTCAGTCTCCAACAGTATGCCACAAAGATGATGTGTGTGGTATTTCCCTGTTGTACAGAGCTAGACACTAAACAGGTCCCTGCTCTTCAGCCAAGAAATAAAAACGTTGAGATGCACCAGTACAGAAGATTTGCAGCATAAGAACCAAGAAAGCAATTTCTGATTTTTCCCCCTAAGGATGCATAAAATGAAACAAAGCAGAAACAGAAAATTACAAAAGTGTACTTGGATAAGATATTTTTGATTGTGTTTTTTACACAATTCACATATCAAAAAGTCAACTTTGACATTGTAGTGCTGCCATATTTCAACTTCAGTCATCAGTTTTAAATAGTGGGCCTTGATAGTCTTATGTGTTAATTAGTGATAGAAATCACAGAAGCTGAAATTAATCATTTGTCAAGTACTTTTAGTCCTAACTCACGGAATGTTGGACTGAGGCTTGCCAACACTGATTGATAAAGATTAAAGTAGCAGTGACATGGCAGGTGCTTTGCATCAGCCTAAGTTTGAAACCTTCCAAGATTTGCAGTGTGGGAGCTGGTAGTGTTGGGAATGCATTCGTTGTGATGTCTAACTCAACTGGATTAGGAATCTGGAGCAATTTACTCTTCTGCCTTGGAAGTGTGAACATAGGATACATTAACAATAATAAGGTAGGAGCTTATTAATACATTGTTAGTAAATTAACAATAATAAGCTATGATCAGGCATTGTAGTGTATAATCCCAAAACAATAGCTTACCTTCAAGTATCATGGCTACAGTCTCATAAGTCAGTGGAAGCACAGCAAGAAACAAGGCAACAGAGTCTGGGTTTGGAGAGGTTTTTGTGGTGGTGATTTTTAATATTTTTTTAAGCTTAGAATTTAAGGAAGGAAATTAAGGAGTAAGAACTATTTTGATGCCTGCTTTGACATATAACGTGCAACAAGGATAAAGTCAAGTGTTCCAAATGAGAAGACAGTTGGATTAACTCAGAATGAGAGCTAGCCCAAAAGTTACTTGGTTAAAAAAGGTGAGGTGGTAGGTGCAGTCATAACTCCCCTCTGCCATATTTCTGCTGAGAAGTGTGCTAAGATCTTGTTTGCATAGGTGCGCTTAGCATTTCATGTCTTCTTATTTTATTTTAGCTGCAATTCTGCATTGCCAAAAATGGCTTTTTACAGTGAAGGGGCGTTTGTTAATCCTCCTGTTTAAAAGAAACATACAGAGAGCTCAGCTGTCTCTAGCCCTAGCTCGTGATTTATTTTACAAGCAGTTTCACACAGCTCTTTACTAAACAGACATTCTTTGTGCTTTATTACAAGTTTGTTCCATTGAGTCATGCTCTCTGCGGGATGTTGTGTCTATATTTTATTTCACTCCAGCCATTAATTACCTTCTGGGCCCTGTATCATGTGTCTCTCGGTCTCATTTATTACAACGGTGCCTGCTAGTGTTGCTAGTCCAGGGGCTGTCAGTATTTCCATTAGAAAACCCATCTCTCAGGGGTTTAAAAGTCAGCTGTAAAGCTTTACTCCTGGCTGATGGTTGGCATACATGGCCACGGCCAGAAGGATTCTTTCTTTTCTTTCTTAAATTGAACTAAAAAAAAACCCTCAATGTTTTTAAGTCTAGAGTCAGACATGAGTTTTGACTTCATGTTTTCAAAACTCAGAAACAGCTTTATTTCTTTAAACCAAGTTTTGCAGGCTATTTGCTGATAGCCAGCACTTGGGAGTTTAGCTGTTTCTAAAGGATTCAAGTCATCCTTCCACTTCCTTTTCCATCACTGAACTTCCTTCCACAACACCTTGGTTCTGACTAACAGGTCTAGAGTCTGCTCCTCTGAAGCTGCTGCTGTCTGAAACAGCTTTTGAATATTCCTGCACGTATGTGCCCTTCCATTTAAGCCCAACAACAAAGAAATTGCTCTCTTCTGTCTATATCTCTACAATCATCATACTCACTTACAGTTAATAGCGCTATATCTCCATTTTGCCCAGAGGAGTTGTTGGTTCCCCATCCCAGGAAGTGTTAAAGGCCAGGCTGGATGGGGCTGTGACCATTCTGTTCTAGTGGATGGTGTCCCTGACCATGGCAGGGGGATTGAAGCACGATGATCTTTAAGGTCTCTTCCAACACCACCCATTCTGTGTTTCTATGAGTTTGAGCAGAACTGAGAGCAAAACCATGAAATTTCCATACAGCAACACCTGATTTCTACTCCATTTAGAACCAAAATGGGCATCCCAAAAGCTTCTTTGTAAGGATTCCAAGGCAGGATAGGACAGCCAGGGCCCCAAAAGTCCAAGTAGTCAAGGAGCAATCAGGAGCCTCAGAGAGCCAGCACTTGCCAGGCAGGGATTTAGCACTGTAGCATGCAGATGTCTACCCCAACTTAAAATTTAAAGCAATTTTTTCCAATTTTATTCCAATAATTTTAGTGCAACCTTTCAATGGCAGGCATTATCCAAAAAATAAGTCCTTACAAGGTATGTGGCATGAGGAGATATTCTACAAAAATAGAGATGCAAACTAGAGATGTGTTTGATCCCAGTGTTCTTATCACGGGAAAGTATCTTTACAGCAAAAAAAAAAGGTACGTATCAACAACTATATACTATGATAGTACAAAACAATTGGAAGACTGTCGGTTGTTTTAACTAAATGTATAAAGTTTATCCCAGGTCACTTCCCAAATAAGCTGGTTTTCACATGCTGCACAGGAGCTTATGAAAAATAAGCCTGGGGTATAGAAAGGAAATAAGCTACAAAAGACTTTTTATAGGCTTGAGTAATCTGCATTTTGATTTATTAACTGCTTAGTGGTGGAGAATAAGGCAGTTATCAACCACAGACAGAGAACTGAAAATTAAATTACTGCATTTATGAGTTTCAGGTATGATGAAAGTGAACACTTCTTTAGCATGGTAAGAAGTAATGAGACTGATAAAGACCAGATAATAAGCACCACTAAATAATCTGGAAAAAATTCCAGTTAAATAGAATTACTACCTATAAAAATCAACAGTCCTTGCCATTAAGCCTTATTTGTCTTAAACTCCCTGGATACATCCTGGTTTATCAAACTTCTTGGATAGATAGTAGGTTGCTTATTCCTATGCTCTCATGTAAGTGAAGTGGCCATAAATTCTGAAAATTCATTATCCTCATTCTTTTATTTTAGAATATTCTGCTATATTTTTGTCATCTAAAGAGAACACAATGCCAATCACTCCTTTAGACTACCAGTAAGGAAGAACATTATATAGAAGATGAGGTACAGAGACAAGAGGACAATAAATCTACAATAAATAATTTACTTTAGCCAGGTGAAAGAACAAAGGGAAAGGAAAATATTGGTAGGGAGAAAAAAGTCTTTCAAATGCATACCTAGACTTCTGTACTGATTATACAACTATATTAATTATTAAAATAATCTTAAACAGTTTAAAGACAACCCAACTTAATCCAGGCTTTGTAACCCCTCCTCTGTAAGCATCCCTTTCAGATGCTCCCAAGAGCGTTGTCATTATCCACTGGCTCTCATTCAGGAAAAATTATTGCCTCTCCAGTAAATTTAAGAGAGTTAAGATAGTTTACATCCTCATAAACTGGAGAGGGGGTGGGGGTAGGGGGTTATAGGTACAGAATTAGAAGTTACTGTCATAAGACTGGCCATAAGTTTGAAAGATAGATATGGAAGTTCTGTCATCTATTGTTTTAGGAACTGGATTTGGGTTTTAATTGCTTCGTCCCTTGGAGTTTCATATCCCTAACAGAAGGGGACTGAACATGTAAATCTCAGCTCAATAATGAATACTAGACTGGCTCATGAAATTCCCTCCTTTTTATAGGCCTAATATTTTGGCATCATCATCATCTTCATAAGGAATTCAGGTTTTTTGCTGTGTTTTGCTAGTTCATTCTCTCTGCATGTGTTTGAATTCATCAAAGACAAAAATAAATCTTTACACAAGAAGAATATAGAGCAAGAGTGCCACTTCTGAATCCAGTTTCTTTGACTGATCTTACATTTCTACCCCCAGTTCTTTTTTAGTGGGAAGAATAGTGTTTGCTTATATTTTCTCTTCAAGTTTTAATGTGGCATTAAACATTCACTTCAAACAAGAAGTGTTAGCTTTTATTTAAATCCATGTTCATATACAGTTCACAGCAAGCTTACTGTCCATAAATCAAACTGATATTTCTCCACAACTCCTCTTAAGCTATTCTGCTCTCTTCTCTAATTCAGAGAGGAAGTGTCAGTCATGAAAATTAGTTTATGATTCACTTTCAGTTTATTACCTCGGTTGACTTAGCAGGCTTCCCTGCTAGCTCTGACCTATACTTGCCATTGTAAAACAATTAGAAGTGATGCCTCAAAATATTTACTGCTGTGGGTTTATTAAAATTAAGTTTTGCTCAGGACAAAAATGCCAATATGAAGACAATGAAACCTTCAGTGAGGAAAGAAGACTTCCCCAGCTACAGACAGCCATGGATTGTGGTCATTTTTCTAAAATTCATGTCAATAATGAAACAATAAAAAGAGAATATGCAGAAATTTCATATTAATATTGCCATCTCTGCTCCCCCACCATGAAATTCAGGGGGCAGATTGACAAGTGATATAAGTGGCTCCTATGCCAATATTCAGGATTACCTGCCCTGGCCACTACCAGCATAACAAGTCACAAACCATTGCCAAAAAATACTGCATTATCAACAAGCTTTTATTTCAGGCACCTCCAAGTAGCTACAGAAAAGGTGGCAGCCTTTAGCATGCTGCTCTTCCTAGCAGTAAAACCTTTGAGGAAGTCTCTGAAACCCATTAAGTCTCCTAAATAAACTCAGCGAGTGACAGCAAAATAAGAGAACAAAAATGGAGAAGGCATCTTGAAGGTTTTTTAAAAAATGGTCCTAAATGTCAGAAGTTATAAGGCATTCCTTTGAAAAGCTTGAGATACTGAGAGCTCAACATGGAGTTACTTACCAAGAAGATAATTTATTAAAGTAAGAACAAATCCTAACCATGATAGAAGCCTGTTTGTTTAGTTTTGTAATAATTTTAAAAGTAATATAGTTGAGAACAATGAAGAATTCTTGAACCCACAGAAAAGCTCAGAACCTTCAATATGAAAAGCACATATTTATTAAAAGAAAAGTATTTTTGCGCATTAAGCTTGCTTTTAAAAGCAATTAGAGATTTATAAAAGCTGTTGGTTTTAGAGATGTATTCATCCAGAATGCATTAAATGAAGCTTTTCTGAGTCGTTTTTCATCTGATTAGCAGTGATAACAGAGTCATCCTTTGCATTAATTTGGGATTTTACTGAGATATCACTTAGAAACACAGCAATCATCTCTGAAGTGCTCTATAGCAGAGATACCACAAATATGTACCTAAGCCACTCTTTGGCTGTGGCTAATGGGTGAGTGGAGAGTTTGCAGCACTGAAAGTCAAATGATGTGGAATATAAAGCCTAAAATTCTGCTTTGGAATAAAAATTGATCAATGCAGAGGTGATAGAGGATCTAAAGAGACTCAAATTCAGATTTCTCCCAATCTCATAATAGTTCCACAGTGTTTGGCTCAGAGGGTTTGACTAAGTTTTAGACCCTTCATTCCACATCTGTGTGACAGAAATGCTGTCCAGATGCTACCATTAGTCACAGCAAGGTGCAAAGGCAGCCTTTCAATGTGGCCCTAAGACATCATCCACAGGGAAGTCAACTCACTTGGCTCAGTATCATTTTGCAAGTCTGCAAATATACACTCAAAGTCTGGGACCTCTGCTAAGGGTCCTGAACACTTCACCTTCCCATTTCAGGCACATGAGCAGTCTTTATTGCTTATTTATTCATAGTAAATTAAAAATTAAATTTTCTCTTGACACATCCTGTAAACCAGTTACTATTAAATTAATTTAAACAGAGACACTTAGTTATAAATAATTAGTAACTCATATGTGTTGCACCACAGAGCAAAATGCTGCCGTTCCTTCAGTGTTTAGCCTTTTTAATACTCTTCTGATAAAAATGAAAAAAAAAAGAGCATGTATTTTAATAGACTGGTACCAAAGATTAGTGTTCTACAAATCTGTGGTATGCTCCCTTCTCCGGGACACCCAGAGCACTGTGCACTGTGTGTAAGTGCTCTGGACTGGAGCACTTGGGTTGGCAGTGACCACAGAGGTACTCATGGAGCAAGCAGGGATCTGGAAGGGGGAAAAGGATTATTGAATGGAATGTTTCAAACCCCTTGGCTATGTATCAGTCTGTCTGCTTATGGATACTCTTCTTGGCTTCCAGGGGAGTAGGGTCCTGTCTCACAGCGAGTGGCACTCTTCCCTCTGTTTAAATAAATATGAGCTGTGATGAGACAAACAATCTGTGCTGGTCCTCACCACATGCACATGCTTTTTAAAATATTTCCTGATGCCAGGGGCTGCCTGGTATACAAAAACACTCACTGCAAGTATGGCATCAGAGTTTGGTGACAACCATTTTCCTGTTGAGTGAGCAGACCAGGTTATAGCCAATCTTCCTGGCATGGTTATTGCAAATTTATACCATACCAAGCAATTTCTCCTAGTTTTGCACAATATTGGCAAAGGGCCAAAGTCCCCTTATCCATGTTGAGTTTATTTCTCACAGCTTCTAACACTATGACACTATTTCTATATGCTAAAAAAGGGACTCTGCGCCCCTTATGCAGTACAAGGGACACAATCCTATCCCCATGCAGTTCTCCAAAACCCATCTGCATCCTAGAGAGCATAGAAAAGCATAGTCCTGCAGAGAATAATCTCCGCAGGGCTCAGTCCCACAAAAATTATTTCATGGGAGTACATGGACTGAAGTGGGAAGCATTTGAACCCTGAAAGAAGAGATTTCAGTAAATGCATGAACCAATTCTTCTCAAACATTTGTAGAAAATGAATTAAAATGATAGAATAGTTGAATTCACTTCTCTATAAGCTTTACCCAAGGTTGTACATTACTTAAATAATGTACGTAAAATAAAAACAGGATAAAAAAATTTTGTTCTGATTTTCATACATTGATCAAATGTATTGGAAGGATTAATTTATTTTTTGTTGTTTTCTAAACTAATACACCACACTAAATATGTAAATGCTGACTCTAATTAATTAACTAGAATTCAAGCTGCAGACAAGCTGTTGCTCTTTAGGTATTATATTGATTGAAGTCTCTGTCGCTTTTAAGTGCACCATTATCTTCCACTGAAATGTTTGATTTATGATACAGACACAGTGGAAGTTTTAAGTTTTATTCCCCAAAGTCTCAAAAAAATAAAGACAAAGCAAGCATGTAACTAGGAATGACACCAAATGACAACATCCTAACAGTTTATACAAGAAATGTACTCACATGGGTAGTGCTGTGGAGGGCCAGGGCAAAACAAATAAAATGGGTCACCCACAGGGGGGAAAAGGCCACTTTGGGGTGATTATATAATACATTTTTTGATGGAACCTTAGTCATTCAAAAACAGCTTTTTTTTCCCCCAAACAAAATCAACATGTTTTTCCTCTACTTTGCTTTGACCTTGATCACAAGCATACATCCTTCCTGAGAAACAATTCTAAGTCAGCAACATAAGCTTCATTATTGCCTACATTTTTCAAACAGACAAGAATGATGCACAGCCCAGATCCATGCTTGAGACCCTTGTGAACTGCAATGATCCTTCTGTACATGGAGGGGCTTGGAGGAAAAGCAGCATGATTTGGGTTGTCAGAATTCACATAGTTAATTTAGCACTGGCATGAGCGTGACCTTAGAAAATGTCGTGTCAGAGTTGTCAGACACAGCCATCATGTTATTTTAACTTTCCAGTTAACAGCATAGTACTTAAAGTCACTTGATAGTTATTTGGTGGGCAAGAAATTTCGACTCAAAGGTCGAGCTGGTCATGATGCCCACCTAGCTGCAGGTAACAGGGAGCCTGTTGTTCCTGGGCAAGCACACCTGGCAGAGAAGGTGCACTTAAATGACTGCAAAAGCCTCTGCACAAAACAAACCCACCACATTTCAGTCAAGCTGACATACACACATTATCACACACTGTGCTAGACAAGCCACAGCCCACACAGAAAAGGAAAAGGAGCCCTCAACTCTGAGAGTTTACATATTTATAGATTAGCATGGAGAAATCTGCATCCTCACTGCCACAGCTCTTAATAGAACACACATAGTCTCTGCAGAGTGGTCTTGCTCAGGGAGATGTCATCCAAACTTTAGTGAGTGAATCTGTTAGTCAACAAGCCTGTTGACTTTCAGCAGGAAAATATCTAGGTGTTCTATGAAAGGTAAGTTTAGACACTGTTTTAATAAAATCTTTTTATTTGTGTGGAAATACACAAAATAAATATGACAGATATTCTTTTCAGACATTGATGCACAGATAAAAGCAACAGAGATACAATATGGAAAGTTGGTAGGAGAAAAAATAATTACAAGCTTACAATGTCCTGTAAAACTGAATCAGTGGATCCTTACCAAATTTTACTGCGGAGAAACAAGAGGAAAAAAACAGCAGTGTTATAGTAATGTCATAAAATTCTTATTGACATTCCCAGAACAAGTTTCTCAATGTTTTTCCCCAAAGTATTTTTTAATCATCTACTACTGTAGAAATAAGTCAATATTAAAATGAAATAATTACTAGTCCAAAATTGCTTTTCCACTGGATTTGATTTGGAGAACACAGAAATCAGTGGCCTTATTCTAAAAGAAAGGGGATTGTTGCATTTTGCACAAGGCATTCTAACCATAGAGTCAAATTTAGACAGCTCAGCAAAGTGTTCTCACATGGAATTGCTCAGGGCAGTAGCTCTGGTGTAGATCCCAGTCTGACAGAGGATGCTAACTGGAAGTCCCAGTCCCTGTGTTCTGCTGACCAGGGACTGATGAGTACCCACCATCTCTGCCAAGTGTGGGGGACACACTCCCAGAAGCTCTGCCTGTTTGTTCCACACATCTGCTCTGACACTTGAGCTCTGTGTCCTCAACTGGACCTTTCCCAGACTTCTAATCACTGCACACTGACACACAGGACCAGGACAGAGAGAGTGCTCAGTGCTCTGTCAGCAAAGCAGAGAAGCAGCAGCCTGGGGCAACAGTAACAGCCCCACCAGCAAGTGGCACTAGAAAAAGTGACATCAGATGCAGGGGGAAAAACCCCCTACATGCCAAATGTCTGGGACAGCAAGTGTTATAAAACTGTTCTGCTTTCCCTGTGGAAAGGAAAAGGGATGAAGTTGTTATTCTTCCAAGGACAAAGCTGTGCGAAAGAGAGGCTGACTAAAACTCCCAGATTTACTCTGTGGCTACAGGCAAGCTTTCTGTACTGAATTAAGAGTCTGAACACACCTGTGATCAGTGGCCATGCAGAAGGAATATCTGTGCCTCAGGCAGCCCAGACTGCTCTGGGTGAACAAAGAGCAGAGCTGCTTCTCTCTCATGCTCCAAATGGTGCAAAACATGTTCTCAGTAATGCTGTTCTTGGTGGTTCTGGGACTAATGGCCAAGAAACACCTGTTTTCTGACCTCTGTAGAGCTTGTGCCACTAGGGTTTTAAGCTTTATTCTTAAATGATGCAAAATCTGAGATTTTACTTAAATACTGCAGCAATAGGGACATATGTTAAGTTGCAGTGATTAGTTTGCTACCAAAAAAACCTATGCTTAATCTTAGTGCAAACACTCAGAATTCAGTAATTCAGCTTAGTTATTCACCTCCCTTCCAACTTGGAGATAACTTTGGAAAAAAAATATTACTATTCATAATGGAAGTGTTATTATTTTATCCAACTTTGAACTAAGGTGCCGCCTACCAGAATAAATCAGGATGATTTAACTGGGTCCATTGAAAAGAGCAGGTCAAAAGCAAACCTGTCTGCTTACATAACTGCTATGTAAAATACACTGTAATTAGATTTCTATATCCACAGATACCAAAAAGGGGGTCATTATACATGTTCCTCCCAAGAAGTCTTGGTACTATTCAGTAGTTAACTGTCCATTTCTGCTTTCCAAAAAAATGGTGATTATAACAAGTACTCATCTTCAGTTCTGAGCTACTTGACAAGGATTATTCAGTGCTTAAAAATGCAAGCTGAATACCTTTTTTAATTATTACTATTAATGTTGAAATGTCTGTCTTAGGAGTCCCAGGCTTTTTCAGGATAGCCAGATGCCTCAGCCTTGCAATGAGGAGGCAAGAATGAAGGAATGAGAACTTCCCACACAGTAGGGGGGATGAGGAATTTAATTTCTAATTGCAGACACAAGTTTCTCTCTTCACTGCTAAGTACCAGCTGCAGAGAAGCAGCAAGCCATGTCTATTCTTAAAGGATTTGTTTGGTGGTGGGCAGATGTAGGCTTTAACTTTGAAGAGGGAGAAAGTAATAAATATTTTTAAACACCCATGGGTAGTTTGTGAAGAGTAGTTAATGACTGTTCAAGGTACAGAGGATGCTTCAGAGAGAGAAGGCCATTGGCAATTTGCCCTTCATCACTTGCACAACTTCCACTTCAAACATAAGATGTTTCACTTATCTTCCTGCAGTTACCTCTGCCAATATAATTTGTCCATTTGGAGTAGAGAAATGCCTCATCACCAATGCCTCACTAAGAGCTGTAAATTCTGTCGTGAAGCATTTGAAATGCAATTTCTCTTACTTTAGCAATAAGAGTTCAATCTGCAAATTTTATGCCTTAAGATGTTAAAGATTTCCCTACTAATGACACACAGGAGCAGAACCAAACTTGAATAAGCCAAAGCCTTTGACATATTCCAAGTATGCCCTGTCAAGTTGACCTTATATCCATCTCTTGTCCATGTGACTGAGATATACATGGATAAAAATGAGTGGAAGAGCATTGCATCAACTGCTCTTCAGAATCATTTGATTTATATCTGTTATTTTTCTCTTTTCGAGGCAAGAGGTTTACATTTATAGGGCCTGGAAACTTAAGACTGACTGAGATTCACATCTCATCATGAAATACTGGGAATTGCTGCCTGACAGTTGACAGTCTGCCAAGTGTAGGTAAGCACCCAACACAATTTCTCTCCCTTGGATTTGGTCACTTAAATATTTTGGGGATCTGAATTAGAGAAGAGGCTTTAACCTGCCCTTGCTCAGGACAACAAGCAAGCAAGAAATATTGCAAACTTTCCCTAAAATGGCACCAAGCTCTCGGAGCTAAAGGAACCTCTGAAATGGAAGGGAAGGGACGCTCAGAGAAGTTACACTAAGGGAAGCTGTAGTTTTCTGAGCAACTACTATAGCACAGTTTCAAGTGGTAGCTTACAGTCCTGCCATACAGTCCACAGGCCTGTTTGCCCAATGCTCAGGACCCAAACTCATGACAGCAAAAGCTCTGGGAAAGTGGGCACTTATTCCTGGACTTAACACCCCTGTGATTTTTGTAAACTTTCCTGTTAGGTGACATTTACACTTCTGGTTTGGTACAGACTTTAAACCATTGCTGATGAGTTTTACATACACAGTGGAATTCCTCAGGGCTATTTGGAGAACAGAGGAATTTATGTGTTACTGGGTTTGACCCCAGTAACATCTGTGGAATTGAAATATTTCTTTCCAGAGGGACTGAAATGTGTATATATCTTCATACCAAGCTCAGTAAAAAGGAGGCAATGACTAGTGTATTGCTGTGTATGACCTTGCTTCCCGATATTGCAAAGCCCACAGGAAAACAAAGGTTAAATAATACTCCATGATGCCAGGGACTTACAAAAAGAAAATGTAAGAGTCAATTCTGATAAAAGAAGCTCCAGCACACGTACAGAAGACCAGCTGATAAGGTGTGTGCAATTCCGCAACAGGGGAGACCACAGGCATGTTTCAGGTTTCTCACATCCTCTCTCAGGATCTAGCTCCACTTGCTCCTACAGCTGGGCTTACTCCTTTATGACAAAACAAAATGCACTTGAGTCCCCAACTCCTTTTCCACTCCCCTGGCATGAAGACTCCTGTTTCCAAATCAAACAAGCAAAACGCTTACAGAAGGAAAGCAGAGAACATAATTCTCTCCCCCTGCTAAGCATGCTGGCCTCAGGTTGCAGAGCAAGACCATTAAATAAAGTTACCCAAAAGCATCCAATCTCAAGCCCCCTACCCCAAACCAAGACAGCCTTTGCACAGAGCCCACCCACCACTTCCTTGGACTATACCCAAAAGGTTTTACTGTGTTCACAAGGTAAACTCCAGACACTCCAGAATTAAATCCAAACTACCTTGGAGACTTTATTGTTTAGGTGGTGCAAAATATGCACAGATTATGAACCAGTGAAGCCATACCTCACCCCTCATGCTTTTTTAAGTCATAGATCAGCCTAATATGTTGCAGCCTTATATTGCAGCCCTAATAACAAAACATTTACATGGTCCTTAAAGCATAACATTAAACTACCATTATTCTGGTTGTGATTCAAAACCTCTTTCAAAATACTGCTCTTTCACCAGTGAACTGCAAGAATCTATTTTTCTAGTGAAGCATATATAAGACTAAGGACTATTCTGGACCTAGTTTTTCCCCCAAAATATGCCAATGTGCATGCCTAGTGGATGTACCTCTTTTCTTGAAATAATTTCCGAATTATAGCATATATTCTACTAAAAAGAAAAAAGCAGGAATATGAAGGTTGAGTGATTGACTGACTGCTTTATTCCTCCAAGTTATTACAAGACCTAAGGAAACACTTCAATGGGTAAGTTTATCACTGTATGTCTAAGCTTATCATATCATCTGGTTATGGTTAGAATCTCATACCAAAACCACCCTGTCATTGAAATAAATGTGTCCCATAGTGCAGAAAAATGACTAGATGTGAGAAGACAGTGAGCATATAGACACCAGATGGATAATGTAGTTCTGAGCATTGTAGAACACAAGTGAACACTATTTTCCAAAATTTTTTCTTCCTTCTAGTGTGTTGGAGGTTAAAGGAGAAAAACAATACAAATGTTTGTTTATTACCTGCATTTTAACAATTTGCTGTGAAGTTATACAGTGAATTTTTTCTGAAATTTCAAATGGTGTGCAGTATTTTGTTAGAATGATGTGAGAAAATTCCTTTAAGACTTTTTCCCACATTATTGTACTCCCTTTATTACAAAAAAAAATACCTTCATCTAAATTTTCAGAGCCACAATTTTTTGAAAAGAGGAGATAAGCAGGAGAAAAGTCAGAGCACCTTTGCGTTCACTACCATCACCAAATGCAGGAAACTTCACATATTTTTAATCTTAGAACAGCTTTCAGTGTAATTGTTGGTTCCACCCTGACTAGTCCCCAAAATGACAGAAAGCCATGTTGACACAAGATAACAAGTCATGGTACAGAACATCTACAAGAACGAAAAACTGGAAATGGTGTAATAATGATAGTCCATCACCTAAATTCTGAAACTCCTGAGTAATTTGGTGATGGATGTCCTTCCTTTTCACCAAACCACTCTGGTTTTTCCACTTAATTTTCATTTTCCTTTGATCTTTCACTCACTTTGAACAAAATGAAATGCAGACTTAAGAGCCCCATCAGGAGTGGGATATCATGTAAACTTTAGAGCTGCCAGAGTTAGCTCAGTCAGCTGCTCTAGGTGAAGGGTTGTACAGCACAAGGGTATCTAACATATAAATGCTAATGAAGACTCTGTGAGGGGGGACACCCAGTCCTGGTGAACTGGACCAGTCAGAAGTGAGAGTAAGTCAGAGGGAATTTTCTGGTATGTTCATAACTTTAAGACTTTGACCCAAAAAGAAAGAGGTACTAATTACAAAATACCTAAAATACACAACAAAATAAATTTGAAAACTTCACAAGACCGAAGGTATTTTCTTAATCTACTTTGCTTCCTATAGCAGCAGGGAAAGAAATTACTTTAAAATTTTGAAAAACTGCACTTCTAATAGCATCTGCTATCCCAAAGTACTTGGAAAGCTACTTAGTGTATGTTTCTTTATGAACATAGTTAGTTTTTCCCACCACAGCAATACAAAATCAAGAGGAGAAATTTGGTTGTAGACTATCTTTTCCCAAATATAAGCAGTCCAGTCTTCAGTGCCTAAAGCTACTGAAGATGGTCAGTAATGGCTTCAACAAATAACATCTATTCTTCCTTTTGACTGAAACAATATATCCCCCAGAGCAAAAAAAAATAAAGTTTCCTATGGCTGAAGATTTGTTGAGGATTGTGAATCAGGACATCCCAACCACCAGCAACATTTGTTCTGCCATCCCCTACCTTAAGTATGAAGTCCCCGACCCAGGCTCATACCTGGGAAAGCAGTGATTACAATAGCTTGTGAAATCTGTCAGATCACAGAACAAGGTGGGAAGGAAGGCTGCAGATTTTCCTGACGTGAAAAATTGAGGGCATTAAAGGACAGTTCTGGGGTTCCTGAGAAATCTTGAAAAGACAAAGAGAACCCACATGAGGAATATAGCTCTGTATCTTCTGACATTTGAATAGGTCTAATAGAAAATACAAATCTGATCAAAAAAGAACCACCCCACACCCCACAAGTAAATCCAGTTCCCCTTACATGCTTGTAGTAAAACTAGCTGTGCTCACATGCCAGCCAAAGAACTGAGACATCAGGTTAAGACAAAGATGCAATGTTTCCTCACCACTCCACCGAGTTACTATACCAAAATATAGTGAAATTATGTAGACAAACACCAACTCCAATTTATACTTCTTTCTCAGAAGACTAAAGAAATTGCACACAAAGCAGCTTGTTAAGAAATAATATTTTTTAAAGGCATTTAGCAATCATTTCCTGCTACAACCCCTTCCCAGACAATTTGCACCTATAAGGTCACAGTACAACTCCTTTAGAATCAAGAAAACATGAGTTGCATATTTTTATTACACATGAGGTGTATAACAATACTATTAGTGCATATATACATAGTTTTCCTTCACTGCCTTTCATGAACACTTCAGCAAAGACTTCTTATATGTATACAGTATAAAATTACTTGGAATTCCAATATGTCAAATGGTAGAAAATTGGCAGGGACAAAAGAATGAGTTTTGTTCATCTTCTTTCCATTGTCCTGTGCACCAAAAATGGATTTCTGCATGTCCCTGTGACATTTCTGCCTTCAGATAAAAAAGTATCTTTGTGTATATATATATATAGGCAAAGTATACTTTGCCTAAAGTACTTTATTCTCTTTTAAAGCAGAATCTACTTACCCAGAGGGAAAAGACCCCAAGACTTGCCACAATCAATAATTCTTTCAGTAAATCCCTTGTCAATGCATACAACACCACAGCAATCTGTGCCTGGGATTTCCATTTCCACATGGGCAGCACTGAGGTGCCCATTTATATCACTTTGTGCTCAGATATTAACATTAAACATTGCTGGCTCCTTCTTCCATAAAGGGCCACTGGTACCAGTGGTAGAGACTATTTTTGTCTCATAAATAATCAATTAAAAAATCTGTTCAGCCTTTCTGAAGACATTTGTCACATGGTACGTGGGTGGTTGGAGAAAAAACATGTAATAGATCATAGAATGGACCTTAAAGACCACATATTTCCAACTCCTTCTGTGGACAGGAACATTTTTCGCTATATCAGCTTGCTCAGAGCTCCAGCCATCCTGGCCTTGAACTCTCCCAGGGATGGAGCATCCACAACTTCTCTGAGCAATCTGTGCTAGTGCCTCACCACCCTCACAGGAAAGAATTTTTTCTTAATATTTCATCTAAACCTACTTTTTCAGTTTGAGGACATTCCCCCTTTTCCTGTCTCTACACGCCCCTATAAAAACCCCTTTTCTATCTTTCTTGTAGTCTCCCTTCAGGTACTGGAAGGTCACAATTAGGCTTCACCCTGAAGCCTTCTCTTTTCCAGTCTGAACAAACCCAATTTGCTCAGCCTTTCCTCAAAGGAGAGGTTCTCCTTCCCTCCAGTCACCTTGGTGTCCCTCCTCCAGACTTGCTCCAACAGCTCCATGACCTTCCTATGCTGGGATCCCAGAGCTGATGCAGCACTGCAGGTGGGCTCTCACCAGAGCAGAGCAGAGGGACAGAATCCCCTCCCTCCCCTGCTGCTCACGGTGCTTTGGATGGGCCCAGGACACGTTTGGCTCTCTGGGCTGTGAGTGCTCGTGGCTGGGTCATGTCCAGCCTCCCCTCCACCAGCACCCCCAAGTCCTTCTGGGCAGGGCTGCTCTCCATCTGCTCATCCTCCAGCCTGGATTGATACTGGAGGTTGCTCTGACCCAGGAGCAGCACCTTGCACTTGATCTTGTTAAACCTCGTGATAGTCCCATCGCCCCACTTCCTGAGCTTGACCAGGTCCCAGTGGATGACATCCAATCCTTCAGGTGTGCCAACTGCACCACTTAGCCTGGTGTCATGGGCAAGTGGGCTGAGGGTGCACTTGATCCCCCTGCCTATGCCATTAATGAAGGTTTTAAATAGCACTGGTCCCATACAGACCCGAGGGATGCCACTTGTTACCCACGTCCTCTGGGACTCTGAACCATTGACCACAGCCCTCTGGGTGTGACTGTCCAACCACTTTCTTATCCATGCAACAGACCATTCACCAGACTATTTAAAGAAAAACTATATTTGGATTATCAGAGCTTGTTGTCATTGACATATTTTCCAGTATAAATTATGAATTGCCGTTTCTAAAGCATCAGGTCACTGTTCTTAGGTGCTCCCACATTAACTTGCAAGATGGTCCCAGATGACATGCAGACATCAGACATGCTTTCCTCCAATGCCTTTGTCACTCCCGGTCACGCAGTATGTGACAGGACAGTTGCTTTCAAAATTTATGCTGAAAGAACACAGGGATGCGTGGTCAGAAGCACAGGTGCTCTCTTCCTGGACAGGTGTAATTTATGCTGAATTTCTTGCTTTTGTAACAGAAACAGAGTAAAAGAAACAGTAACAAAAACAGAGAGGGCACCTAAAATCAAAGGGCTCAAAGTATTATGAAAATACGTGAGCAAGAATGAACATTAGTCCTTTTCCTTGAAATTTCAGATATACTCCATAGCAAAAAAAAAAAAAAATTCAGGATCACAAAATAATTGTATTATTGCTCTTCATTGAATTAAGTCATTATTCAGTCTCCCTTCAATTTAGGCATGACAAGCCTGACAGGTGTTTCAGGCAGGAAAATATCTAGCTCCTAGAGATAGAAACATATATTCAGCTTTGTTAGTGAATTCAGTCAGGTCAAACTTGGTTTTCTGGAGATGTTGTAGGCAAAAGAACTTAATACATGTACTTGAGAAATTGAATGGAATATGAGAAAAGGTCTGGAATTTTTACTTTTGCTAAATGCTTTTTCCTCTGTCTGAAAGATAGCTTATACTTTTTCAATCTTTTGACTTGCCAGTTTAGATACAATTTGCCTAATATTAATTCATTATAATTAGCAACATTCATCCAGCTGCAGTATCTGTTGAATTATAAGTATTATTCATCTTCCTGTTAACAAGAAAAATTAAATTAAAATGGTTACAGCAGAGGTCTGAGAATTTCACTGTTCCACCCTCAGTCTCTGACAGCTCATTACAGAAACCCACATGGGTCAGTTTTCTCCAGACTCATTTTTAAAACTGTTCAGGGAAGAGGATGCAGCACTAAGCTCAGATATTTCTGCATAATTTTGGGCTACTCTGCTTGAGTTTCACATCTATCAAATGGTAACCATAGTAAATGTCATTCCATACCCTTAGACATTTGATTTAGAGTAGCAACCAATCATGCACACAAAAAGTGGATTTCTAAGTAGGCAGCAACATAAGAGTGCAATTCATACATTTTTTTTACTAAAAAAATTGTTAATCTAATTGTCTGTAGTTTAGGATAAGCAATGTCTCCTGGGCCAGCCTACCATGCAAGAAGCTAGACTTTGGAGAGACCTCCATAGGAGCAGAGTTAACATTTTCACCTGTGCTGACACTATTATCAATGAGGAGAAAATGCAGAGAAATAGAGGCAAAAGGAAAGATACAGTGAGTTTGTTAAAATCTATATGCACATTGAGAAGAGAGACAAAGCCTATCAATCCCTCTGACCTTTATAAATGACATCAGTTAATATTTTTCCAAAGATATTTTACTTCCAATTCATGTGCATGCTATAGTCAACATAAAGTAGTGTTTGTCATCAATATTTAAAGGTTTATGACTAAAACTCAATATTTGATTTCTCAGCTGAAAGTAGAAGCTAAGCTGTACTAGATAAGGGTGTGCAAAGAGAATTATTTGACATGAAACAATATAAAACTAAAAGAGACAAACATATCACACAAAAAAAAACAAAAACAAAAACAAAAACAAAAAACCACGAGCTGGAGAAAAAGAACCTGCTGCTTTACTCCCTGAAAAAAGAAAAAAAAAAAANAAAAAAAAACGAGCGGGAGAAAAAGAACCTGCTTCTTTGCCCCCTGAAAAAAAAAAAAAAAAAAAAAGGATTGCCAGGAAACTAGCTTTTGTGGCTAAGAAGGGAGTGAAAGCCCTTCAGTCTCAAACAGATGCTTCTCTAAGACATGATAAACTTTTCCAACAAAACTTCTCCACTGGGACTCCTGTTTAAGGTTCCCTTTCCCTGAGTACATGTTCAATAACATCCACACATATCATTTAAAACTTAAACACTGCAAAGGACCTCCAACTGTATTTGGAGGTAATACAGATGCCAGTTTTGTTCTTTGAAGGTGAAATTTCAATATTGTTATATATTTGAACAGAATTCAATTATTATATTGAACAGAATTGTCATAGCTGTCACCTGTAACCTTATAGTAGCATCTTCCAAACACTGCCATTTTTGATTGTCCAAAAGATCCCTATCCTGATCCTCCAAAAGGTTTTAAAAAAGGCAAGTGCCATATACAGATTAATCAACACAGCTGTCTGAAGGTCTGCATTAAGCCAAGATGAAGGCCGTTCAACAGAACACAACTACTTAAGTGATCACTGCTTTTGTTTCAAATCAATACTCAATTAAAAATTTCCTACAGTCTTAGCTGTTAATTGCTTCACAGCAGAACAAATAACATTTTAACTGGCTGCTGTAGGCTTGTAACAAGCCCATTTCTTTCTGTTGTAATTGTTTCTCTTCTTGGCACCCTCACATTTCTTCCTTGATCCTGTCGAAACAAAGTGAAAGAATGAATGGATGATAGGATAATGTACACATAGAGATTGATTGTACACATTTTGATTACAAAAAATGTATTGGGATAAATAAGAGCAAGTAGAAAAAGTGTATAAAGTTATAATTTTGATAAAAAACATGTTTCCAATGTTTTTTGTACTTAATTTGTAAAAACATCTCAAACTTTTTCAAATTTATAAAGTATTCACACTTCAAAAACATAAGCTATCTTAGAATATTAAAGTTTCTTTTTATATATAGTTTGCAATTAGGATGATGTCAGTAATATTACCACAAAATCTTACAAAGAGAGAGTAACAAACATCTATCTAAATGTAGAAAGTACTTTGCATCCAAAGTTTCCAATGCCCAAATCACGACAGAATTGCTTGTTGGCATCTTGCTCCTGCAGCTTACAGAACAGCAGAAGTCAATACACAATGCTGGACTTTACTCTCACCATAACATAAGCAGTAAAACATCTGCTCTGTCTAAAATGAAAGGACTCCATTTTCATTTAAGGACTTCATGCCTTCCCTATGTCATTGCATCACCTGCACAAACCTCTGCTATTACTTCTTTTCTGCAGAAGAATTCATATGGTGCTCTAATTTCCTCTTTCCCAGAGTGGTCAAATACCCTTCTGTGTGGTTTTTTTCTGTTCCAGGAAGCTACTCAGACCTCAGAAACACAGGGACTTGAAGGAGTACATCTCTCTCACACAGCTCCACTGCCCCTCATTTGTCAAGATTAGCTTGTTAGCAGGTTTTAAAACCTCAGTAGATTTGTTTGCAAGGATATCTGCTTTTGTACTTGATCCCTTGCCTACCCATCCCTACCTGTCACTGAACATCTGTGTTCATGGGCTTCTGGGGCCTTTATCTAGAATAGCCTTTCCACAACTTCTTCTCTTGACTTAATTACATCAATAAAAGAAATGCAAAACACCTTTAAAAGTAATGAGCTCTCTCACACACACACTACTGCTGTTTCTTCTCTTATGTAGTCCATAAAATGTTGCAGGAACTGATTAGAACTGATGATTCTACTTTACAGAGGGTAACTAACTCTGGCAATACAGTGTACAACCTCTGTTTAGGTCTTATTTATTATTAGCAATAATAAACAGTAAAACTGATTCATGCAACAAATCAGGGGCCTTAATCTGATGCTCAAGATCAAGACTTTAACAGGTAAACTGTGACTGATATTCTCAGACTACCAGTGAAGATTAAAAGCACTGAAAACACAGCTTATCTGATTTTATCAATTAAAAATAGACTACAACTTGTCACACTGTTTTTCAAGTACGAGGTGCAGCCTATGTGAAATTATTGTGTCTTCAAACACTCCTAATAGGACTTTTCAAGGATTCCCTGCAGCTCGCATTCTTAAAAATAAAAAGTTCTACGTGTCTACAAAACCAGCTTCTGTTAGTAACCACCAAGTAATTTTCACACAAACATCTAATGAGAAGACACAAATATATAAATCTCAGTGGGATGAACTATAATAACTTTCTCTAGGCTAAACTAACTTGATTTGTATAAACCCAATTTTATGGAACTCTGCACTTGTGTTCTGTGCCTCATTGTGGCCCAATCACATCCAAGATAAGAAATGAAAATTTCTGATCAAAAATCATTTTTATCACATATTCTATGTTCTTTATTTGATTATTGTTTTAAAAAACCTGAAACTAACAATAAATTATTATATAGCCAGCTGGCTATTCTACTGAAATATTGAGAGGAAAAAGATCAAGTCACTGTATTCCAATGAGCTTACAGGAATGCTTCTGCCACGCCAAATGCAATCATCTAACAGTGCTGAAGGAAAAATTAAATACTGGGGGGGTTGTTTCCTTTGATTTTTCACAGGAAATATAATCTAAGAATCCTGAAATCACTGCTTCTAGAGAGCACCCAGGAATCACTAATTTAGTTTCATTGCACTATGACTCTTACCACTGGTGGAAAAACTTTAATGAAGCTTAAGGGGGAGAGGGAAAAAAAAGAGAGAATTTCGTGTGCTACCTGAACTTCTCAAGTGAGCCGTGTTCCTGTTTTCTAAATAGTAAAATTCAATCAGAGGGTTAAAACACAAAATCACTGCATTGTTGTTCATTCACACCTCCAAGAAGTTCTGATTAAAAACTGACAGGAAACCAGTGTTTAGCCTTCATCTTATCCTTGGAAGGGATGCACAGAGGAAGGGATCTCCCAGACTGCCTTTATAGTCACTACCTCTTAAAGCTCATGAGTTTCCAAATGTATTATCTCCTTTTGGAATGATAGACAAGCTCTCTCAGGCTGTTGACACCTCAGTGTTGCCCACAAAGACCGCAGGTTCTGGCTGTCAGTGAGTTTTAAAAGCTGGCAGTCTTCCTGCAGTTATTTGAATAGGATATTCCATTTGGATGCTCTTCTAAGTAATTTTTCACTGGTATATTCACAATTACTCCTTAAAAGGAATAGTGACATCTGTTCCTCACAGAAAGAAAGGGTAGACTGAGTAATGCTGTCAACCCTCAGCAATTTTTTTCTTGGCCAGTGGCTAAAACAAAGTTTTACATGAGAATTTAGCACTAATAGGATCAAGAATAACTCTTAAAATTGTGTGCACAACAACAGGTTGGAAATTTTGCCTTTTCTCTATTCTTTCTTACACAACTTTAGCTTGCATTGATTTCACAACGATACAGGAAGTCAAATCAGGAAACATATTCCCAGTGTTCTATTCCCACATTCCCAATGTATTCTACCAGCTCTTGTAACTGTGTCACCAAAAGTAATTAAAATTGAGAAAAAAGGATAAGAAAAGAGGGAGGAAAGTACAGTTCCCTCCCTCCTCATGTATATACTTAGTGTTTTTAAAATATCTGTACAATGTTTTTCAAAATTCAACTTTTATATTTTGGGTGACATAAATAAGGATAGTTACATATCATCAGTGGCTCCCTGTTGGCTGGTGAATGCAGCAATTTCTAGACTTCTTTTATTTTTGGAGTATTGATAAACCATCCATTCTCTTCACATAATCCAGGAAAATCCATCTTCATTTTGTAGGTATGGTAAAGAGAAATAAGACCTTTCCCTTTTCCAAATAATTTGTGTAACAAGAAGAGGCAGTCTCCAAATATTTTTTTCCCATGAAAAATTTGCTGAGGATGTTGTAAAGTTTTTCTTCTAAATGCCCTATTTGTTCCATTCTTAGTGGAATCCATCTATTCATCAGAACAGCACTTGAGGTCCAGCTGGCACTGAACTTTACCCATCCATAAAAGTAGGAGAATAAATGATATATAAATAAATCCAAACTGTATGGTCACAAAGAGCACTCAGTATGCCTTAGTTAATAGCAAGATTGTCCTGATAAAGGACAAAGTGATCTTTTTCTTATGAAAAAGCTGTAGACAGCAAATAACAAATGCATGCTAGGCTAATATAAATAAACATGGAAGATAACATGAAGGAAGATTTCCTATGTGCAACTTGAGAAATTATAGCATCAATAAATAGTAACACATTTCCATTCTGTAACATTTATATTAATAAATATAAATGTTATTCCTTCTCCTCCAGGAAGTTCCGCAGAATAAATTATTAAAATAGATTCCTCCTTTCTAGAAAATTCTGAAAGGAATTGGTAAAATCAGATCATCTGAATCCAGTGTCCTGGATTCAGGAGAGTACCTTTTTGAATTGAGATAAAAACCATGCCTAAATCTTTTATTAAATGCATTAAAACTTTCTTTAGGGGATTATATTACATAAAGGATAATGGCTGAATAATTTAACCTATATAAAAGGACATAAAAACATCTAAAATGATGGTGTTCTATGGTTAAAAGGACTTAGCCAACCCAAAACTCAATTTTTACAATATAATAAACAAAACAAAAATAAAAACCAAACAAACAAGACAAAAACAAAACCAAAGTTGTATCATTCTTCATCATGAAAAAGAGTGTCTCTAGAATAAAATGGGACTATGACTTCTTTGACCACATATTGCTTGGGGTAATTACATAATGCCTTACTACAGCCCACAGAATCTACCTTTACTACATGGTCCTTTACTTTTGCATCAAAGAGTTGTCACATTTTACCCTGCAAAAGGCCACATTTCAATAGGGATGAAAAGCACTTGTGTATTGTTCGCAAACAATTTCAAGCTTTTAAAGTTTCGCAGGGCTAGTTGGTCAATTGTTCCTCACAAAAGCTACAAGGAACATATATAAAGATATACCTTTTTTTCTCAGAGGTCATGTGGAAAAGTTCTGCACCACAATGACAATTTCTCTATAATGATAAAATAACTTATTACCTACTCATTCTTATGGAGAGGTGCTGTTAAATCTTCCAGTTAAACATTAAAACCCCCAAATGAGAAAGGTTTGGAAACTGTCCAATGTTCTTTGGGTTTCTTTAATAATTTCCTCAATGATCTTTCTAATATAGCTGGTGGTCAATTAATACAGATAACATAGCCTTATGACTCCAAGAGTTTCGTAACAACCACATGAGATCACCTGCAGCAAGAGCAAACACATCACCACAGTTTTCTGTTTTTAAATAAGCCCTTACTACTTAACAACAAAAACAGCAATGTTTTGCTATCCTGTATTTTGCAGAAAGACTAGATTCTGATGCTCTGGCTCCTGCCAAGAACTCCTTCCTGCACAAACATTTACTCTGACTTCAACATGGTTATGCAAATCCTTGAACCAGGAGGCAAACTTGAACTGTGGCATGTAAAGAAACCCCAAGTTAATTGCATTCTTAAATGTAAGCAGAGGCATAAATTCCTTGTTGAATTTTGCTTAAGATGATAGTAAGACAGAAAAAAATTAATTAGAATTTTATTTGAAAGGCTCTAATCATCCAGAAGGAAAAAAAAATACAACTGTTTCACTGTACTGAAGTTGAGTAATTTGGTATCCAAAGAAAATTCATCCACATCTGGTTCTGACAAAATACCATAACATAGATATAAACCTCATTTACCCTCTTTTAATTGTCCTTTGAAAATATTGTCATTCCAAATTTAAATATTTTTACAAAATTCTGCAGCCATTCTTCTCCTAAGGATACAACTCTGGAGAGGAAAACAGTAAAATAAAAGATGAGGAAGATTTCCAAAGACTGTTAGTGTAATTCAACCTGAGCAATGCATAATAAATAATTAGGCAAAACTCAGAAAAAGTATATGAAAATAGACACAGTATTCTCATGTCAAAGGCTATCGAGCAGATGAGATAAAACCCATATAATTTGGTAGTGGCAGGATTTCCTTATGCCCCAGCTTTCTCTTACAAATGCAACACAGTTGATTTATAACTAGTATTTGCATGGAAAGTGGGATGAAGCAGGTGGATGAAGCATCCTCCCTTTCAGAGAGGTGCAATGAGAGGTTCCCCCACCTTCAAGCAGCCTTCATGCCACTGCAGGATGAGAAGGTGGCTTCGGAGCATGTTCTCTTCTGGACTGACTTCAGGAGGAGGAAAGGAGTCACAAAAAGTGTTCAGAGTGGGTCTGTATTTGTAAAAATCAAAACCAATAATGCAACAGGCAACACCAGGAGTGAATACTTTATAAGCCAATGTTCTTCTGGTAGTGTGGTATTTTTTTGAGGAAAACACCTGCCTGTTTGCCACAGAAGAAGGGTTAATAAATCTAGATTAATAAATCTAGTCTCTCTCAAGAGCTCCACAAGCCCAGTGGACTATACTGCTCAGTGCAGGTGGGTCTGTACCTCTGCCAAATGCTGCCACAAGGGTGTTCTAGGGAAATCACAGGCTTGGTGGCCACTTACAATGTCCCAGGGCACAGACATAAAGCAGGAGGAAATCAGCCCCTGAATCTCTGCACAAGTCCTAAAAGAGGCACTTTTAGTTCCTGCAATTTTAAAATGAAGTTATCCCAGCCCCTGAAGAAAAAAGCAGTGTTTTTCCCTTCTCTGCAGTAAAAGCACCCTGCTCCTATTCTCCTTAATTACTTAAATGCTCTCCCAGCAGCAGCACATGGAAAAGGACCCTTTCATTCCCACAATGCCTGTGCAGCAGAACCAAGGATGACAGCATACGCCTTTCTGAGTCAAACACTGTTACTTACTCTGAATTCTGACCTGCAGCCTCCCCATTAAAAATGTTGCTTTTGGCAGAAGCACAGAAGCACCACAAAATCAGGTGAAGGTGGAGGAAGAGGAGGGAACAGTGATGAAATGGAAAAAGCCAAGCATCTGACCAGAAGTCACACTGTCATAAGAATAACATTTCCAACTTCTTTGTCCCACCACAAATAAGGGAGTGAATGAAATGTTACCATTCCCTTTGGGATCCTGAGGGGATGAAGTGATACCATGAAACAAGTCTGCCAGGTGACTTATCTTCATGCCTTTCCCTTTCTCTCCTCACTCTCAGAGTCTCACCAGGTCCAGTTCTTGTTGCACCCAAATGAGCACCTGCAGCCAGCAGAGACAGAGCCAGTCCAGGCCACTTGCTGCTTCTGATCCAATGACAAGAGCCTCAAGGATGATCTTGTAAAGATTGTGTTTTACCTAATGCAGCCCAAATAGGAAGGGGCATCTCATTCAGAACCTCCTTGCCGCAGAGAGATGTGTTTGTACCTCTCAGAGGAGAAAGTCAGGAAGGAGGAAGAAAGGAGGAGAATTTATGCATGATTTTAAAAGATATCTGGTTTACTGTAAGTCATTAGCCTATTTTACTAATCTCTTTTAACTGCTGCTGCTGGGAGCCTACAGCCAGTTCTCTGCTTGTGCCCCACAGTGGCATGAGATGTGTGTAAATGTGTGTAAATTTGTGTATATGTGTGTATGTGCACATGTTGCTTCACCTTTTGCACCACCAAGGCAAAGCACCACAGCAGAAATCTCTTCTCTCATTTTCAAGGGGTGTGGGGCTGGGATACTCAACAAAATGAAAAGCTACCAGCTAAGGAGAAGCATCAGAAAAACAGCTTTGGAAAGGAACAGGCCACGCACTTTGAGTCTGAAACTGCCTCAAGTTAACAACAGACATAAGAAGAATAAACTGGTGGTGCTGTAATTGAATTTTTATGGAAATAAACAGGTGGCAGATTTACTGTGGCTGCAGGGATGGCAGGGGGTGAAATGCTGCAGCTACATTAACCTGTTTAATGTAATAGCCTCTCTACTCCAAGAGGAAAAAAAGAAAAGATACTGTGCTGTTAGTTCAGTCAGCTGGATGCCAAATGTAAATAACTGCAATTACCCTACTATGCCCATGTGCTGGATGGGGAAGGGCTTTGTGCCAAGTCTCACTTTCGTTGTCATGTTTATTAATTAAGCTCCAGGAAGTTTAAAAACACAACAGTTTTCATGAAAAATCAAGGCAAGAGGAACCTGCATATGGCAGCAAGTGCGGGGTGTACCTGAGTCCTCTCTGTAGTGTCTGCTACTTATACCCAGCACTGCAGCCCCACTGTCAGAGAGATGTGGCCAGGTCACCACCTTCATGGCAGGCTTTTAATGCCTGCTGGGATATTTAAAACTGGTCAGCATTTAACAGCAACCTTTAATGCTCAAAGGGAACCTGCAGCAATTTAGCACAGGGAATCCAAAACAATTATGTATTTATAATCAAGGAAATTGTATGGGGAGGGATGGAAATATTAGATTTAGCTTTTTTATCTTAACTGCTGATGCAAAACAAAAATAGGTTGAAGCCTTAAGAGCAATATATTTGCATCCTGGCATGAGAGAGGTATATGAAAGAAACGCTGCAATAATACTTGAAGAGGGCTCTAGAGCATCCCTATAAAATTACACATTAATGGAGTGGGGAAACTGCACATTTAGGCAGCTGCCAGCCAAAAATGGGTTCCAGGGCTCTGCCCCTTGTCCATATGGATGATGATACAGGTTTTTAAGTATATGATCAGTCTTTAATGAAGTAATATAATAACAACACATTTCCTGGTGTACTGCCCTTAATAAGCTTATGCAGCCCCCCACACCTGTGGGTAAGTAGATCAGATTAAAATATTTTATACATAGAATTTCTTTTAATTCAAGTAAATGAAGGTTCTTCTCTGGAAAATTACTCTGTTCAAGAAAAGGAATTACATTCTCTGTTAGTGTACACTGGCATTGACTCTGAGGGAGCTACAGTCATTTGTATGCATTGTGGGTCTGGTCCAAGCAATCATGTAATTAAAGACTGCAATGCAATTGCATCTCATTAGAATGGCTGAGATAAAGCTTTAATTTAGTCACTACCTGCCTTATGAGCAAAATATCTGGGGTTTTAACATACTGCCACTGCTAGTCTTTATGTAATTTTCTATCTTAAAAGAGTATGACTGAATAAAAGAAGATCCCATAATTTAAAACACTTTAGAAAGACATGACTGGAAGCATGCATATTGATCTCTGTCTCATTCACTATGTTCTGTCCAATATACTGACTGCACACACAAGAATCCTTCCTTATTCCTCACTAAGCTTCAGTAAATTTTTGGCTTTACTTGTTTATTCATGGACAAAAAAAAAAAAAAAACCCTCTGTCTNTGGCCCTCCTCTTAGCTGCTATCTGTGTTAGATATTGCAATGAAAAATTAGAGTATGCAAAAGATATAAGATAATAAATCTGAGGGTAAAAATTTTAGAGAGATGATTCTTATTTCCTTTACTTCTCTCAACAGTCTTCAGCCTGATCTGCATGAACCTGCCATGTGTGCATCCCTAATCCTAAGCAGAGAATCAGAGAATGGTTTGGGTTAGAATGGACTTTTAAAGGTCACCTAGCCCAACCCTGTGCCATGAGCAGGGACATCTTCAGTTAGGTCAGGTGGATCTAATTGATCTATCCAACCTGACCTTGAATGTTTCCAGGGATAGGATATCTATCACCTCTCTGAGGGGCAACCTGTTCCTGTGGTTCACCACCCTCATAGTAAAAACTTCTTCCTCATATTTAATCGAAACCAAATCTCTTTTAATTTATCACGATGGGGCTATCACAATGGGCTCTGATAAGAAGTCTGTCTGCACCCTTTTCATAAGCCTGCATTAAGTATCAAAAGGCAGCAAGAGTCTTCTCCAGGCTGAGCAAATCTGTCTCACAGCAGAGGTGCTCCATCCCTCCAACCATCTCTGTGGCCTTCTTTGGACTCACCCCAACAGGTCCATGACCTTCCTGTGCTGTGACCCCAGAGCTGGATGCAGCACTGCAGGTGGGCTCTCACCAGAGCAGAGCAGAGGGACAGAATCCTC
>VXBC01011084.1:78810-132467 GCA_013399945.1 Ploceus nigricollis
CCTGAGGGAGCAAAATATCAACAAAATATCAATTCCTCCTCAAGGAACCCACTAGAGAAATCAGCTATTTCCTTACAAGAGATACCACTTAGGAGGGAAGAGGGAAGCATTCTCCGCTTTTCCTTCTCAAATGAATTTTGTGTTCAATAAAAGCATGAGCATGTGATTACATTATGCTTCTTACACTTGCCAATGCCTAACTATAGTTAGTCTGCTTCCAAAGCCTGTCAAGTTTACCTATTTTCTCTGCTGTTAAATAGACTATTTTGTGCAGTTTCTTCCCTCTGCACGATAATGAGTAGACTGGTGTGTATCACTCCAGTACTGGCATTAACAGCAGGCTGGAATGAGGCCATGCTTGGCTGGAGCAAAGCCAGACCAGAGAAGTGTCTTAATAAATGCCAACACTTTTCTGAGAGAATACCCTGAACAAAGCAAGCCAGGAAAATTCCAGAAAAATATGTTTTCATTGAAATGTACGGGAATTTCCAAACATCAAGTATTGGTTTTTATTCATTTTTATTAATTTACTATCAATTTTCTTAAACATGCTGATTTTGGTGAGAGGGGCCTGGAGAAGTATGACTGGTTTCTAGTCAGATGAAGCAACCCTCAGGAACCTAGGGTCTGTTCTGAAAATGCCATTGCTGATGAAAGCCCAGCAATTATTCTATGATTCACAGCCCAGGAGCAGGTCCCACTTGCTGGCTGCCACATGTAAGAGGCTATACAAGTTTCTCAAAAAGTTTTTTTCCTCCTACTTTTCCCTAGGGTTTTTTTTTGGTCACAGGTTTATCACACATATTTCCCCCTCCATTCCCCCAAAAATAAAAAAAAAAAACCAAAACAAATATCTCCAAAGCCCCGGGGCTTCTGAATTCCTCAAAACTGCAAAAAGAAATCTCTGTTTTCTGCTTGCTCTGCTCTCCAATATTGACTTCTCCTGAGAGTTCACAGTAAGTATGAAATGCAGGTCTACACAATGCAACACCCAGGGTGACCATGTGGTTTAAAATGAAATTTCTTTGGTGTCCCTACAAGCAGAAGAAAACCTCAGCTGTAATTGAGCAGTGTTGCCTGCTCTTATGTATTTCTCGCATTTGTTTCTCTTTTGGTGGAATACACTATATTTTAAATATTTCACTGGAGTCATCAGCAGCACTGTACTGCCTCATATGAAATTAGTTAGGCTCTTTGGAGAGTTAGTTTGGATTTAATGGTGGGTTTAATGGTCCAGCTAGTGTGGTTCTCTGAATAACCTGAGTATCATTAAAACTCGGTCTGTGTGAAAAGATATGAAGATCCAAACCAGATGAATCAGTGCTACATCTGCAAAATTAGTGTAGTGTTGAATTCTGGTCCTCAAGTAGTGCAATGCAGAGCAACTGCAGAGATGACTTATGAGGCAATTTTTCTGTATTAATTTAGATGACATACTCTGCCCTGCAAACATAACTCAGGCATTCTTCTGTCCATGTCACAAGTACAATCTGCTGAGTCAGCTTTTAGCTGCCTCTTGCTTTCAATGCCATAAATTTCAGCAGCTGGTGATAAAATACATACTTGTTCTTGCTGAGTAGTGCCAGAAGTTAATTTTACATTTCTCTAAACCTGGAGCTGTGTTTGATATTACAGTGGTGCCTGGAGATAAAAGCAATTAATTGTTCCTGACCAAAACTTTTCCATAAAAAATATTCAACTTTTATATACATAAATTTACATGTGTCTGTGTTTTTAAAAAAATCAAAAGGTTTTAGACAAGCTGAAAATTCCATATGAAAATCTGCCTTATAGTTGGAGTGAGTGGGCTGTACTGACAGGCCTATTTACAAAGAAAACTATGGTTTCTTTCCATTTTAAAACCCAGACTTGCCTTAACTATTCCTTCAGCAGTAGCACTTATTTAATACAATCACAGAATCACTTTGGCTGAAAAAGTCCTCTGAAACTATGAGTCCAACTGCTAACCTAGTACTGCCATTACAAAACCTTGTCCTTAAGTACCACATCTACCCATCTTTTAAATGTCTCTAGGGATGGCGGCTTAACAACTTTCCTGGGCAGTCTATTCCAGTGCTTGGTAACCCTTTCCATGAAGAACTTCTTTCTTAATATCCAATCTAAACCTGACTTGGTGCAACCTGAAGACATTTCATCTTGTCCTATTTGTTGTTACTTGGGAGAAGGGACTTATGTCACTTATACATGTCAAATTCTAAAAGTAAAATTTTGTTTTACTGTTATTCTCAGTCTAATAGGAGCTTTTGGTGCTCTTTCTGCCATTTTAATGCTTTTATTTGCTGGCACTTTGAGTGCTGTCATGCCATGCCGTGAGAGAAGTTTGCTTCTTTTTGAGAAACCGCAAGCACTGCCTAAAGGTTCACAGACCTTACAGTGGTAATAATTAATTTTAATTACCACCTTACAGTGGTAATAATGTCCAACATCCCCAGTTCCCTCTGTCCTACTCACACACTTAGTATCACCCTGTAAGCCAAACTCCAGGATGGACCAAATAATCCATTGAGGTCCCTTCCAACCCAATTTTTGTCATTTGATTCTTGTTTGCAAATATAAAAGTACTACAAAGAAATGAAGCAACATACAAAACAACAGGTAGTGGTATAAAAAAGGGAAGAAACCAGGGCAGTTTTAATCATGAGATTAATTCTACTACCGTTTGAGATGGTTAAGTAATTCACAAACATCACTAAGAAAAGGTCCAGTTCCTAAGGCTCATTTATAAAATGCATTATCATTGAGAGAAGTCTTCCAGAATGACATTCTTCCTCTCCTTACAAAATGTGCTCAGCTTTTTGATGACATTTCACAGAGGGACAGCCAACCCTAGAAGAGCTGATTAATTGCACGCCCTGTTCAATGGGGGTAGGTGAAAAGTTGGAATGCAGGCATCTGGCCTAGCAATACCAATTAGAATTGCAAGATGACTAATGAGATGAATAATGGCTTAAAATTCCACCTTTCCCAGAAATGAAAATTTGAGGGAGTTAGTTGCATTTATGCACTAATTCCTCCTATATAGAGACCAGGTGGCTTTTAGAACTTTTTTCCATTGATTTTCTCTCTTTTTTTCAAGTCTTATTTATTGACATTCCAGCAAGAAAATTCTTCTTTCATAGCAGGCCGCATAACTTATCTTTGCAGAGTTTTACATTTCTTTCTTCCCTCTCCTTTTTCCTGATCTTCTTTTTTTTAATAACTCAAAAGCCAATTTTGCAAAGTTTAACTGTAACAGCAGCGCAAAACAGAAATGTTCTTTTGCTTAACCTGGTTTGTCACTTATGCTGAACAAAAATTTGGCCCTCAGAACAGGGGTTGCACGCAGGAGATAAATGATGGCTCTGTACAGCATGTTGAATATTTTGCCTTACACTAGACCCTTGTTCTGTCCAATATTATGTGTCATATTAAGTCACATATTAAGTCACGAATCTGAATCCTTTTAAGCACATACCTATTTATAGGAGGCAGAAGTGCTTTGCTAACTAGGAATGCACTACTCAGCTGGGGACTGCCTTTGCAAATTGCACATTTATCAGTTAATCTGAGTAAGTATTTTAAGAGGAGCTGTCTGAATAGCACACATGTGGTGCAGAAATTGCCATAGCACCGGAAAGAAAAGATACAGCAGGGTGATGATAATCACTATTATTAGTATTTTTATCAATGGAAATTATGATTAAGTAGTAAAAATGTATCCCAGTGTTTCGATTTTAAAGGTTTTTTTTTTCTGGGATTAACTGTTTCACAAAAGTTGCATTATATTTTAATATATATAAGGCAATATTTCAAGAAGGAAGGCAGTCTTAATGCATGTTTCACAGAGCTCTGAACATCAGGGTATTGCAACACTTCAGGCTCATGCAAGCACAAATTTGCAGAGTGTTCCAAGGTGGCACTGCTATATACTGTGCCAGGAGGTGACCTGTTCCCTGCTGAATCCATGAGCAATCCTTGCAGCAGTACTGACCATGCTCAGTCTGCCACTAGGAGCCTTTCCAAGTGGAATTAGAGTATTGGAAAAGCAAGATATTTACACTCTGCTTTAGACTTTTCGTCCATTGACAGTTATCACGGTGAATAAATAACTTCCAAAGAATTTAGCATCTCCCTGAAAAGGGAGGTTTCTGCTTCCTGTTTTACAAGCTTTGTAATAAACAAGTTTGTTTCCCTCTGTTGAGAAGACAGCTTGCAAGACTGTAATCTCTACTGCATTTAGGAATAGGACAACTATATTAATTCAACCTTATTGCACAGGCAGCATACTTGCACCCATGCAAATGTGTAATGACCGAGGCACGGACTCAGACTGGCAGGGAATCTGAATCCTTTGTTCAAAGAAACAAGCTGGTTTTATACACTTCTTGAAGACACAGTATTTCCTTATGTGGTCAGGCTGCCATGTGCTTCTCTGTGCTGCCGTGTGCTTCTGCAGGAGCGACCCACAGCTGCAACTCAATTCTATCCTGTCTCTTCCCACAGAAGTGCTGAGATTGACCATAGGAAATCACCTCCTGAGTCACTAAGAAACTTTTGAGGTTTTACATATTGGGTCAGGTATTCCATTTCCACCAGTCTTCTTTTGCTGCAGTTGAAACCATGATAAATGTGATCAGTTGTTAATTCACAGTGAAACAGTGGGTGGAGGGGGCCAGTTGCCTTTGCTAGGTGACTCAGAGTCTTCAGATCTCTGGACAAGAGGTCTACCCCTCAGTTTGGAAGAGGTTTTAATGTTTTCAATTTATTATTCTGAATTATTTTCCATTGAATGACAGATTGTCTCTTTAATGACTTGAATTTATAGCCTTCTATTAATAACTTCATCTGACTATGGAGTCCAAATAACAATGGTAAAGACAGAGAGTAGGCTTATAGCAAAATACCTTCTGAAAAACTGAGTTCAGTATATGCTATTATAGCTATAAATAAAAGGAACTAGTCTATGACATCTTTACAGAGGAAAAATACCACAGCAGAGCTTCTTCTTATGGCCTTTCTCACTGTTCTTTTTGTGATTGTTCAATGACTTCACGCATTTCAGAGAAGAAGTGCAGCAATGCCTACTTTCCATGTCAGTACTAAAAAAAAATGTTTCAAATTCACCATGAGCGTAGTGTCTTGCCTGTACAATTTTTTTCTCCTGGTACTGTCGGCCACAGAAGGCACAGTCCTGATCCATGCATTGCCAATGGGAGATGGGGAGTATTTGCCTCATATGAGAGAAAGATGTAAACCCTCAGGTGGGACGAGATCCTGTTTCTATTCCACACCTCCAGGAGCTATTTATGTTTTCACTGGTGGAAGGCAGATCAAAAACCACATTGGAGAAAGGGGGTTTCTCACAGTCCTTCCCTCCCTATTCCCCTCCACTTATGGGCATTGCCTAACATACCTGAAAAAATCCTGGAATAATTTCAGTTGGAAGGGAACTTTAAAGGTCACCTAGTCCAACTCCTCTACAATGAACAGGGACATCTTTAACTATATCAGATTGCTCAGAGCCCTGTCCATCAGGCCTTGAATGTTTCCAGGGATGGGGCATCTACCACCTCTCTGGAAACTTGTCCAGCGTTTTACCACTCTTAGTGCAAAAATTTTCTTCCTTATATCTAATCTAAACAGAACCTGTTTTAATTTAAAACCATTACTCCTTGTCCTATTGCTATAGGCCCTACTAAAATGTATCATAATGTAAATTGCATTGCTTTGAAAAAAAAAATTTTCCTGTGACCATTCAACTAAATAGTGGCCATAGGTGACGCCCTTCATTATGAATAGAACTAATCAAACCTTCTTGAGAGCAACAGTTCTCCTCATTCTGGAGAAAGTCTTCAAAGTCTGTCCCATCTTTCTTACAATCTCCTTGTAAATACTGAAATGCCACAATAAGGTTTCTCAAGAGCTTTCTTTTGTGCTGAACAACCCAAATTGGCTTATCCTCACAGGAGAGGTGCTACATCCCTCTGATTTTTTTTTTTTTCAGAGAAGAACAAAGAAACCTCCTTCCTAACAGTGACTTATTGCAGTTGATATTTATCCAGGGTCTAGACCTCACACTTGTCTCCTTCTTCAGCACCCTTTGTCTTCTTTTGGAAACAAAGCCTTGTATGACACTTTCTGACTTGCAGATGGAACTTCAACTGCAGCTGAACTGAGAAAAGTCTCTTTTGCCCATTGAATTGTTCTTCCCATAGGTATACTGCAGTCCAGACACCAAAGTCTGACCCAAATGCACCATCAGGAACTGAAGAACCAAGAGAGGAACTCCAAAGCATCACACAGGCACCTCTGCTACACAAATATGTCTGTGTGTTTGCATGCACAGGTGGGAGAGTGCATGCATCCCCCAACTGCTAAGTTACACTTTTTTCATAACTTCAGTCTGAGACAAATGAAACTGAGCCCCCCAAAAAAATGGAAGTCAAAATTATGTTCTAAGTGGATCAAAACAAGCTTAACTGAAATAGATATGGGAGTTTATCAGACCTGATGTAGTAAAATACTAATAAGATCACTTCCAGGTCATACATGTAAGATTAAATTGCATAAGACTAATATGCAGTTCATACATTTAAGACTAAATTTTCACCACAGGCTGATCCTATTGCTAGGGATTAATGGGAACTTTTAGTAACAGATTAGGGCTGCAAAGCATTGTTTTTCTAAGAAATAGTAGATTTTCCTTTTACTGCTTGCATGTTTTTAATGCTGCCTTTGTTTTGATCAGAACACTAGATTCTCTCTGAAGTGCTTATTTGTTTCAGAAAATAAACAATTAGTTCATTGTCTGCAGCATTTTGAACTGAATGGGACCAGAGAGAGAGTATGGGAGTAAAAATCCCTTCTGGCCATGACTCTTAAAGCATTCCTCTTGGACCCCTTGTTGCTCCCACTGCCTGCATTTATCACATAAGGGTTTGGATGAAGTGAAGCAGCCTCAGGAGAAGTGATGGAGAGTCCCCAGAAACAGTGCAGGAGTGGGAAGATCTGAACAAAAGGCCCCCATCACTGGCACTGACCACTACATATTTGGCACCTTCTCCTTCAAAATTTGTGTTTGAGGTTTACAAAAAAAAAACAAAAACAAAAACCAACCGAAACAACACCTCTTTTCCCTTAACTCCATAGCTATAAAATCTGCAAAAGGTAAGTCACTCCATCTGCCCCAGTGACAGACACCAGCATACCTTTTGGAGAGGGACTGAAGCACCATTTTTTCTGTATTCTCCCCAAATATTGTCTTCCCTCTGTGCATTATCCTGGCTTCTCACTCAGACATGTGCGCTGCTAATTGGATGGACAATCTTGTTGGGTTTATCAGTACTGCTTCAAAGAGCAGGATTTATTTCTTCTAAATTCTCAGTTGCCTTGGCATCCCATGTGTGACTGAGGTTCTCCTATAGCCTAAGAGTGTTCTCCATGGTCAGTGGGGAAAACCAGAGTGCTCCAGAGGGGGTGAAGAGAAAACCCACCATTTTCAAAATGCTGTGAGCTGAGATGTGTCAAAGGGTGTGAAAGGCAGCCAAGTCCAACAGTGCTGGAGAGATAAGAAAGTACAACTCCACTACAAGCAGAAGGCAGACAGAGAAAAATTCATCCTTCATACACCAGAATAGCTCACATGGCCTCCTGGGAGGACCAGTTTGTCTCCAGTGACTGACTACAGAGTCTTGCACTAAGTACTGAGTTTTCAGATGGTTAGAGGCAAGTGAAATGAATACATCTTCAAAGATCCAACATCCACAGCTCTGAAGCTCTTAATCTGCTCTTATTTTTTTCTGGAAGGCTGTTTATGCAGATGGAATATAACTTTTTTGCTGCAGCTTGATCCACCTAAGGGAGGGAAAAAAAATAAGGAGCAAAGGATTCTCCTGGCCATTTACATATATATGTGTAAATAAATGTATCCAAAAGGAGACAGTCATTGCAGAGCTTTACCTTTCTCTGTGTGACTTCTAAAATACAAAGAAAACAAAAGGAATTGCCAAGAGAAATCTTGTCCTTTGGACATGAGGAGAAAAAATAAGACTATAAAGTTATTATAATGATAACTTTTTATAAAAAGAAAACTACAGGGTTTTTTGTAGATGAAAAAAAACATGGTTTGACTGTGTAAAAATTTGGCAAAGTGGGGAGGTACTTTGTGTACCCTTACACAAAGGTTACAGAGTTTGTTGTAACCCAGGCTGAAGCTGGTGCATAATCTTTCAAGTGATGCCTATTATTTTGATACAGAGACATTCAGGAAGGAATTTAGTGTGTTCTGGGATGACAGCTACCAGAACACTTTTGGCACCAGAGTGAAGAGAGCTGAATATTCATATTCTGAGCTATAATATTCAGAACAAGAAACAGAAAAACTTGAGATAAAATTATAACACAGCACAATAACAAGTCTTTCCTAATGTTTTTTGTAAAGTGACAGGGTCACTTCTGCTTTTTAGTTGCAGAACCAGCCATAGATCATCAAGAAAATGGAATTCCTACATACTTGCATTTATGAAAGTATTCTGCTGAGCTACTCATAGAATCATAGAGTGATTTGGGTTGGAAGGGATCTTAAAAATCATCTAGTTTCAACCCCTCTGCCACAGGCAGGGATGCTTCCCACTAGAAGGTTGCCCAGAACCCCATCCAACCTGGCCTTGAACACTTTCAGGAAAGGAGTGTGGGAAGAGATGGGATGGAGTTGAGCTGCGGGCTGTGGGACCCATCTGCAGAAGGACATGGGGGCTCAAAGGTGCACATGGGGGCACGGAAAAGCACATGGGGGCACAGAGAGGCAGTCTCCACCTGACCCTGGTGGCAGGAGTTGTCACACAGCAGACCCCTGTGGGAGAGGAGCCTGCTGGACAGATTCCCAAACAGTGCATGAGCACTCCATAGAAGGACATTTAGAAAGTGTGTTGCTCATGTGGCAACGTGGGATAGGTGACATAGTGAGAATCACCGTGTAAGGAAGTACTGTGCCTTGAGAAAGTGCATAAAACCAGCTTGTTTCTTTGAATAAATGATTCAGATTCCCTGCTGGTCTGGGTCCGTGCCTCGGTCCTTCACAACAGGGCATCCCCAGCTTCTCTGGGCAACCTGTGCCAGGGCCTCACCACCCTCACGGGGAAGAATTTCTAACGAATATCTATTGTAAACCTACCCTCCTTCAGCTGGAAGCCATTCCCCCTTGTCCTGTGAATAGCCTGTTTGTAAGGAAATCCTGTAGCTGTTTACAAGAGCAAACACTGAGTACCAAGGACAGTAGAATGGTGCTGAAAGTTTTGGCAGAAAGACAAAAAAACTGCAGACTGAAATGCAGGACAGTATTACCAATTATTAGAAATAAACTCAATGAAAATCAGAAAGAAATTATGAAAGATAAGATTTTCTGGACTAGAACTTCTAAACATAAATTGTTGTCTAAAAAAAAGCATATTGAAGATGTCATATTATAATAGATAGGAAAACCAACTGAAGTGGAGTCACAATCAATTTTTGTAAGAACAGAAGCATAAATAAAAAAGCAGCAGTATCATGATACTCATCAAACCTGTATTTTAGTAATGAAGAATAAAGGATTTCTGCAAAATAGGCTCTTAATGTAAAATCCACACGTCTGCCTAGACTTCAGATAGCTGCTTCTGGAATGATAGCTCCTGGTCTGCTCCTAGCATTGCCAAGAATGCAAGAATATGAACTATGTAGAAAATAAAAGCAAAGCACTTTTTTTTTTAATGAATTTTTTGCTTTAGGGATGGACTTGAAGTGCAAGCAAAAATTTCAAAGTGCTTTTGGAACCCCATGAGCAATATGAACACACTTAAGAGGAAAAGAAATATTACCATTCCAAAAAGAGTCTACAACTTCTAAATGATGGCTCTGTAAGTTCCTCTTAAATCTGAATACTCAGTTACTCAGTTTAAAATACATCAAATTACATGTTCCAAAGGAAATCCAAAATCTGTTGCCGTCTTTTAATTAATTATTTTATTACTTCAAAAGTGTAATTGTAACTGAAGCTCTTTTTGCCTGCTCTTCCTGTTATCCTTTGAACATAAATGTTTGGAATAGAATCGTAAAATAGTTTGGGTTGGCAAAGACCTTAAGGATCACCTTATTTCAACCTCCTTGCCATAAGCAGGGTCACCTTTCATTAGATCAGGTTGCTCATAGCCCCATCAAACCTGGCCTTGAACATTTCCAGGTGTGGGACATCCACAACATCAATAGGTGCCTTAGGAGAACAGAAACAATATTATGTGACTGTCTCAATCAATCAATCAATCACAATTTTTTTATGGATATAATTCCTCAATTGTAGACTAAAGGTTTCAAAACAATACTTCTCAAATACTGTTGAATATGAGTCGACTGTCAAGAAACCAGGGTTTGTTAATTGGTGCAATGTCACTCACACTCAAAAGCATTTGTTGCCTGAATGTAAATATGGGGAAAAACATGGAAGGCAAATCAGATACTTTTAAAGGTTTATATGAACATTCATTCTTTGTTCATACAAACAAATGCCACAACAGCTTGGACCTCTTTTCAGCTCAGTCCTGGTCATTACAACGTATCTCAGGCAGTTCTTACCTGCCCTCAGGTTTCATACAGCAGCACCAGTTTCTTCTGGAAGAAGAGATGGGTCTGTATCTCTGGCATCCCTCTTTAAGGGGACTTTAAGCCTGTAGTTTCCTCTTCAAGACACCAGGACTTGAAATTCATAGGAAGAAAACTCTGCCCATTCTTTCCTACAGGTGATGACTCTGTTGGCATACTGTCCTGATCCTCTCAATTCAGCCTGTCTCCCTACTGTTACCTTTCTCCTTTTCTCCAGCCTCCTAAAATAACCCAGCTTTCCCAAGTGCCCTCATGAGCTGAGCCTTCTTTTTTTATTTTTTTTTTCCCTGAGATGTATTTAGCTGTCTAGGGAGCTGAATTGCTTAACCCCCACGGAGACAGGAGCACAACACTGACAGCACCTCTACGTTCACTTTGGAGATCAATTTCTTTTATACAGTCTATTGGAGCTTGATATAAATATTTCCTGGTTTTAGAGCTCGCAGTAACTTACATTTGTCACAAACATGGGCTTCTGGGTGGGTTCTCAAAAGCCACACATTTTTTCCCAGATTCTGTTCTCACTATATGCCACAGTCCCACTGGGTGTGGGGCCGCCTCTCCAAGGGGGCTGATAACTTTCCCAGGTACATTGCACCTTTTCCACCACCCAGACAGGGAAAACCACTCCAGCCAAATTTCTCCAGAGTGGCAGCATCTGAAGGACTGATGCTGAATGTGCTCAGGAGAAGAGACAGGAATATCAGAGTCACAAAATTTTGGCAGCACAACTCCCCTCCCCTCCCACTCACTCCTTCCCCAGAGTTTCAGGATTAGTACAAAGAACATTGCTCTTATGTGTTCTCCCACCTGCAATGCTTTCTTTCTTCTCTCAAATATGCACACATATTTTTCTGCTTTTATTTGAGAACAAAATGTTTTATATAAGTGTGGAGAAAATGTTGGGTTTTTGTTTCTTAAATATTTGCAGTAGTACTTCTGAAGCATCCCTATCATCTGACAAAAAAGTAGAATTTAATGCAAACCCATATTTCCATCTCTCTCCCAATACTGCTGTTTCCTCTACAGAAATTGTTTTACTGACTCTGATTTTTTGGAAACTAATTTGGTATTCATGAAAGAACTCAGATTGATAGACTAGAAAGTGATGGCCAGATTTCTGCACAGAACTCAGATAAGCAAAACTATCTCAGTTTTTAGAAGCGTTCTGGTGGGATTTTAGTTCTAATCCACAGGGAAACATTTCACCCCTGTGCACAATATGATGCAAGGCAGTGTTCCCACTTCTTCCCAGGTTCATTTTAAAGGCTTGTTGCCTGGATGGGGTGCTGTGAGATAGCAGGCTCCCTACCTGGTGACTTTGGGAAGCAGCTTAATGAGACACAGTGGCCAATAATGCGGTCAAACAGTGATTTAAATAGCTGATCTAACATTAAAAAGCTGATTTATTGCCTGAGAGGTTGGATCTTCTCTTTCATCAGTATAGTTAGAAAGAAAGGAAATTGTTGTATCTTAAGAGCAACATTGAAAAATACGGAATGGATGAAATACAAAATAATAAACTTTTTAATTTTGACAGTATCGGTGAAGAATATCCAGTCTTCCAGTAGTGGTTACACCCTCTGAAGGACTTCAAAGTTTGCAGCAGCCTTTCTACCTACCCAAGGGCTATGTTCACATGATCTGGTATGCACAGTCACTTTGATATGAGTAAACACAGGTGCAGATTTGCATCAATCAAAAAAAAATCTGTTTCATGTTTTTCCAATAGCTCCTTTTTATTATCTTTTCCTTTTTTATCTAACTTTGTTCCAAGACCAAAATAATAAGCCTTCATCCCATGCATGGTTGTAGTGTTTGGCAAACTAGGTACGATACCTTACCAAAAAGATATTCCATACTTAAGGAAAAGAGGGTCCCTTTTATTTCGATTCATTTACATTGGAGAAAAATAGGGTGTGAAGTACTATAGGTTTGCTACAAAGAGCTTGAAAGAAACTCTTGATTATCATTCAGTGCTTTATAGATCATTGTTAAAAGTGTTAATTTCAATTATCTAAATGTTTTTCTGGCTTGTGTGTCATTTGAAGTAAAATTACCAGGGCCAGATTTACTGGTGTACACCATTTGCTGTGTGCAATTCCAGCCTCAGCTTTACGGCTGCTTTGTGTTGCTGGAGTGGTGCACTGAGCTTGTTAATGATTCTGGCTTATTGCCTATTCCCCACACATTCTATATCAATTTATTATTCCATGGTGGATAGCTGTGTACTTGCTGCAATTTACTTTAGAAATAGTATTAAAAAAGAAGTTGGCATGTATTAAATAATGCTTCATTGATTGTCTTAAACGTGCAACACAGGAGTGCAGCTCTGCATCACTAACCCTAAAGAATACATACAGACATGTATATGTATACACAGAAAATTGTTTGTAGTATAAAAGAGAAAGTCAAAAAAAGCCATACAAGCCAAACATAAATGCATCTCAAATAACATCTTGAAAAATTGTGAGAAAACCCAACACAATGTGCTGCACCGCTCTGTAGTTTGCATGCAGGCATATTCATAACATGAATTAACTGCAATTTCTCCCTGAGAGCAGCTTCCAGATGAGTTCTGTTCTTATGACAGATGCACAAACCCCTTGCCAACAAGGCAGGACAGGGATACTGTCAACAGGCTGCTGCTCCTTGCTCCCTCTGCCCAGAAAAATTTTTGGGTTTCAGATCCAAATTCAGCGTTCAAGACCAGAGCCTTGGTGCAGACATCCATCAACAAGAGCCAAACAGCAACCAAACTCAAATTTGTATGACTAGACAGTTTCTGACACTTGAGTAAAGAGTTTTTTCTAAAGTAAGAAGAACATGAGTATTTGGGCAGGCATCTCAACTTTTAACTAACACATAATGATTTCATTTCTAAAACCAGCACTCAGTGAGTGCAGAGATGAGCTATTTTATTACCCACATATGTCTGCTTTAGCTAAAGGCTTTATGTTTCCATTCTGGAAAGGTTTTTGAAAACAATTTTTGTTTAAAATATGGGTAAAGGAATAAAAATGGGCCAAGATGGATTCAACACAAGAGAGAATTATTACCATGAGCTACAACCTGAAGCATTTTAGCAGACACATGCCACTAAATAAATATGACAGTGGTGCAGCACTCTATGTTGTCTTCTAAGCCAGCCTGCTTTTCATCATCCAGATGCCTCTATATGATCTAAAGTAGGGCTGCATTGACTTGCAGTCAAATGCAGCGCTGTCAGAAAGGTATGATCAATCATCTCTGCCAACCTGACAGTACAGAATCTGATTTATTCTGCCTCTGACTCCTATATTTATTACAAAATCAAAGGTAGGGCTCAGCATTAGTACAAAGCACTGGAGTTCTGTTCAATAGTGAGCTGTTGCATGTGGAACAAGCATCAAATCCCCTGATGTTTAATGATTCATTTTACATATATCTGGTACATGAATTAGCAAACAGAGATGGGAAATACTAACAGCAGCCAAAAGTAATTTATGAATATTGAATTGCACTGTGCAGTACATGTAAAGAAAATACAGTGAGAATTCCCTTAAAAGCTTCTTTGTCTGCCCCAGCTTTCAAGCAGAACACCTGAGGGAGCTGTCCTGAATATAATGCTCAAAAACAAAGGAAAGAAAAGTGAGAAAGAAAAGGAAAAAAAGAAAACCACAAAAGAAAAAAGAAAAAAAAAAAGAAAAGAAAAAAAAAAAGAAAAAAAACCAAACTCAGGAAACCTGAAATGTTCCTCTAGAACAGTAAAACAGATTTTTTTTTAATGAAGCTATTGGTAATTGAAAATATGCAAGTAATTAAGTATACATAGAAGCCTAATCATAAAATTCACTGCTGTGTATGTAGTCTTCCAGCTTGTCCAAATCTCTCACTATCCCCACAGAGTTTTCATAACCTTGAGTGGGGTTTACCACGTGCCCAAATTTTCTAATGCCAAATTTGCCAAGTCAGGACCTCTGATCAGGTGTTGGAGTGCAAGTGCAAGGTTTCTATTAAAACACCACACCCTTAATACCTGAGAGGAGCTGAGTATTTGCTGTGATAAACTTTAAGATCCCCTGGCTGCAATCTGCAAACAAAACTATATGAGCCTGTGAGGAGGGAGCTGCTTGGAACCGCTTTAGAGCTTTATGTGACCCTAATTTATGACTGTGCTACTTTTCAAAAGTTACAGCCTGGAAAACCAGTTTTCTATGACATGACAGTTTTCAGGTGAGGAAAAATAGGAGGTTTAAAAAAAAATCACAAGCAAATTGACAAGAATAGTACCTAGCTTAAAATTAAATACAGGTGTTTCAAAGAGCTGGCTTGCAGAAGAGACACTGAACAGAAATGCTCTCAGTGAGAATGTATCTGTAGCCTTCAGTCAGGGTGAATGCAGAAGAAAGCACTGGAGAAATCATCTGCCTAGGAGGTCATGTTTATACCTCTCAGATTTTCCTCATTTTCTCCCAGAAATTTTGCGAAATGTGGAGGAATGCACACATATGTAAAATCTAAAACATCTCAGGCTTTGCACTCATGGTGTGCTGGGCTGTGTCATAGGCCCTCCTGAAAGCCTCCATCCAATTTAAGCCAGAGATCCTGCCTTGATGCTTTTTAACAGCTTGATACATAGATAGCATGAAAGCTCAAGTTCTCAAGACGAGTTATTCATCTGCACCAGTCTGACTGCTTTGCTATGCATATTCATTGATGAGAATCATTAAAAATCAGCTGGAAGTCATAATTAAGACAAGCCAGCATTGCTAGCAGCAAATTATAGACGTACTTTAGATCCAATTACACTGTAGTGACTGAGTGGCAAAGACATATTGGCAGCTGAAACTGCATCAAATGGCTTTGTTCAGGCAGAGCCAAAGGTACAGGGTAAAATTAGGAGATCCCATAACATTTAACTTCTCATAACTAACAGGGAGGGGGGAAAAATAAAAATCACATGCACGCACACACATACACACACAAAACCACATTTAAAAAACAGCACCAAAATTCCCATCTAACAGTTTTACAAAACATTTTAAGTACAAATGAGAGAGGTGATTGCAAAAGCCAGCTTCTTTTAAAACCCAGGGTTCCAGCTTCCCTTAAACAGACCAACCTCTGGGCTCAGCAAAGGTCCTGTCTAGAGCTAACGTCACCTGCTAACATTCAGTTCTAGGGGTTGAGGTGCACCACAAAGGAAGGGATGGCATTTCCTTTTCAAAGGAGATGTAGGTGAATTCCTGGATCTGAAAAAGGCCTGTAGAAAAGCTTAGCAGTGTTTGTAACCTGAGCTGGGAGCAGAGAATGAGCTAGAGGAGCATAAAACTCACTGTTGCCACAGCATTTTTATAACCCTGTTGGATCATCACCAATATCAAATTTAGAAAATATCAAAGCTTCGATAGACATCACAACACTGTAGACATTCCTGTTACAGGGAATATGAAGAGGATCCAAACTCTCTTGATAAAGTTAATCCTTTGTTGGAAGAGGTGTTTTATCCACTTGGTTCTTTGCACTTCAGGGAAAAATTATTTCAAAAGTTTCTTTGGTTAAAAAAAGAAAAAAGCAAGCCAATGTAAACAGAAATGGTGTCAATTGTTGATACATTCCCCAAGAATTCCTTGGCAAAAATCCAATAGAAAACAAATTAAACATGAACTAACACACAAGAAAATTCTACAGGCTTCTGAAGGCAACCAAAAAACTCCATGAGCATGCCAAGTCTCAACAAATCCCCAGAGGTGTTTAAGGCGTGGACGCTTTCCTCAGTTACTCCAGACACCACCAGAGAGGAATGGTCAAAGAATGCAGGGGGACGCTCAAGGGGAAAAAGAAAAATCACAACTGGTGTCTTTTACAGAAAAGGCACAGGGATATCTCAATCTGCCATCTCCCTTTGACAGTACCAGCCTTCCCTGAGACTTATCCTGCAGGGGGAGAGCCAGGCTAAAAGGGACTCCACAGCACCTTAGGCAGGACACAAACTGGCATGGGCACAAGTATTCATTTTTAGGATGGTTGTCCTGCAGAAGAGTCTCCAGCCTTAGGCAGCTGCCCTATAAATATTAGGGGTTATCACACATTGTCCTGCACTTCCCCCTGACCACTCCTGCCTGGGTTCAAATGCCAGACTTTGTACTTTGCATCCTTGGCAGACATAAATACAATTTTTGAATTGGATTTCAATATATTCATTACCTGCTCCATGCTCTCTTGTCCAAGCTATCTGTGGTCTGCTGGTCACTAAACACAATATTTGATAGGTACAATGAAAAAAAAAGAAACATCTAATTCCTCCTAAGAAAGATCAACACCCATTTCTCAAAGACTTATGCTAATTAAAATCTGTTTGGGTCCTGATATATGGCTAATTCTTAAGTCAGAAATTCTGGAGGCACTGAACATAATGGGAAATCCTCTTTATCTTGTTACATCAACACAATTATGCACCTGTGGAAATGGGTAACTACTACTTTCTTCTGTAGAAAAATATTTCAAAATGATTCTTAAATTGGAGCCTGATTTTCCCATGAAAATCAAAAAAGTAGGACACATTCAGACAAAGAGTTATATTTATATACATATAATGAAAGGCACATGAACCAAGCAAAGTTTTTTTGGTTTTGTTTTTCATTCAGATTGAAAAATACTGAAGACATAATGTGGTCAAAAGAAGCCTCTATTGCAATTTGAATTGAAAATAAATAATTCTTACGGGGGAATCGTGATGCTCCAGATTAGGAGATGCAAAGGCATGTCAGCCCCTTCAGAGGCTTCAGGTGCTGAACAGTTTCTTTATTCTATACTAAACCTGACCAGTATTTGCTACTCACATAAGATATTCATTTCTCTTGCCTTCAGTGACACTTCTACCCATACCCCAGAAAAATGACAAATTCAAAGAAGAAAAAAAACAGCAACAACAACCTAAACACAAAGGATGATATCTTTTGGCACATCCAGTTGATATAAAAGTGCAAAAGGCAAGAAAAATAAGAATCACTCAATATGTCCACAGAAATGGTCTCATTGGCTGATCACCTCAGGCCTTAATAAGAAAAAGTATATATAAAGTTTATCCTTTATTCTAGAAGAATTTCCTCTATGACTCTGAAAAGAAATACTTAACAATCTTATAAGATAACTTGATGCTTTAAGAAAATATGGTTTTCCTCAATTTCTGAAGATATGCCTCACTTTCAAGGGTAATAAAAATCCTTAATACTGACTTTCATAATACAGTGGAAACCCAATGACATTATTTTGTACTGCACTTGCATGTGCTAAAGAAACTAAACCTGAAGTTAAAATCCCTGTGCACCCTCAAAAACCCTAGATTTTTATTTTGCATGTAATTTTTTTTCCTTTCTAAAATATACAACTTCACAACCAACAAGTCCTACGATTTCCCTTGGGATGAATTAACCCTTTACAAAAACTAAAGCTAGTAAAGATATGTTCACTGAATCAGGCTTCAGAAACATTTCTAAACCTTAAAGACCACAATGGGAAAATAAAGCAACATTCAGTTATATTTATGGAGCCCATTTATTTCTACAAGTTAACACTGCCAACAACCAAATTTTCAAGTAACGTGGCACAACAGGGGTGAAGACATGGGAACGAAACAGTCAGAGTGGAAAAGTCGCATCCACTGTCGCTCTGGAAGTGGTTTGCTCTGGATCCCATGCACTTTGCATTCATTAGGGAAGGAATGGGTTAAGTGCACCCCTGCAGGGTGCCAGACAGTTTATTCTGTCAGACAGCAGCAGAGTTTGTGTACTTTAAAGATGCTCCATGACGACAGAGGCCAAACCCCGATGAACAGGGATGGCAGGAGATGGCCTCAAAGGCAGAACTGTGACCCAAAGGTAAGTCCTAAATAAACACATCCACTGTCAGCACAAAAAACTCTCTCAAAATGTTTGCCTAAAAAAAAAATTTCAAATAACACTAAATTACTGTAAACAGAAAACATTTAAACAGTATTTGCAAAACACTTTCTGTCTTAAATTACTGCTCTTCCCCATAAGCAGTTACTTGCATTTCCCTACTTTTGTGAAATTCCACCACAGAGATACAAAATCAAAAAACATGTATACATTTAAGACACATTACTGTACACCTTTAAAGCAGTAGATATTCTGGATATATACAACACATATACAATACACAGTCTCCCTTTACTGTAGTGGTCTGGCTACTAGTTGTGCTTTTCTCCCAATTTAGGAAGTTAAACGTTGCTTAGTTCCATAAGAATTTTCATGAAACGTGACTTGCTGAAAGCAGACAGCTCAAATAGTAGTGCATTAAATAGTTAGGTGTTATGTTCTTAACAGAGTGATAATAAACCTTAACCTTAAGGTTGGGTAGTCATTAAGAATATAAAACTCAGTTTCTAAGCATTAAAAAACTTCTTTAGCTATACAATTATCTTTTAAAAAGGGCAACATTTCAGCTCATATTTGAGCCAGAGCTCAGCTCAAAAATAGCTCTGGAGATTAATTTAATTTTATTTTATCCGTTTTGAAGGCCTTTCTCTGTTTCTGCTGAGATAAAAACCATGAGAAGACAGGAAAAGCACATGCTCCTCAGTGTTCCAAAGCTCTGCTAACTGGAGTGTGCTTGAGTGAAAAGCCCACAGATCAGGCACACATCCTACTCAAATCAGCAAATTTGCTGTAGCCTGCCTTATACCTTATTCATAAAAGAGTATTGCATTTATTGCCATGTCTTCACCATGTTCCCACCAAGAGACATCTATTTCTGCCCACCAATGCTGATAGAAAATTTAAAATCAGGTTTGCCTGACTGATAACTGCAGGACCATATGCTCCCAGATAGGAAATATTCATACAGCAGTGGAGGTGATCTTCAAATATTTTGACTCATTTGAAGGTCAGTGCTCAACTTGCTGGATTTTGTGTGTGTAGGTACACAAACACTGGTAAAACCAGTGATCAATTCCAGCCTGGAAAAAAATTTAACATGCATAAAATTACTGCTAAAATTCCCATGTTAAAATCTTTCTGCCCCACTGGCAGAAATATTGTCTCAGAAGATGTTTCTGTTGGCTATGGTGTAAGAACTCTGGAATGAAGAAGCCTTGAGTTTGCCATCACAAAGGTCTGGGGAGTGGTGCTTCTGCACCTGTGTGCTGGGGCTTCCAGCAAGTCAAAAGAAGTCAGGCTGCCAAAGAGAGTGATGGGAAGAATGTAGTATGTGAAACTCAGCAGCTTTATCTCACCCTTGCTCTGGTGAGAGTTGAGATCTCCAGGAACAGAAAGCAAGGTCCAGTCTTCACAGTACACCCAGCTATTACACATCACTTAAACCTATCTTCAGTGACAAGGCAAACAAAACCCCAGTATGATGAACTTACAGTTTGTTAAAATAAGACACTGTACCAAAAGAAACAGTAAAGAGTTCCCTCGTAGCACAAATACTTGCTTTCTACATATAGAGCAACTGTGTCAAAAAAATGTTGCAACGGCATCATAAAAGACAATTGTGGTAAGGGACTTGTTCCATATCCATTGCAACTGTGACTTGTTCCTCCAGTTTGCAGCATGTTAGGAAGGGGGATAAATCTCCCTACTCTTTTTATTCCAGGTAGAAATTAAACACCAAGCCAAAAAGCTGTACATGATGATCATGATTTCTGATCTTCCTCTGCTGGGATGACTTCCAAGAGGATTTGCAATGTTGTGGTTACCCTGCCTGCAAAGATAAAAGCATACACATGGTAAGATTTTGCAGGAGAGATTAAGAAGGAGAAGCAGTCAGGAAAATTATCTTAGCTTCTATACAGGCTACTTGCTCATAGACTTCACACAGGTCATATATATTACATATACATATATGTATAAGTCAACCATCCAAAGTAACTTCATGTTTTCTTTTTTTCACTCTGAACATTTATTTCCTTCTGGTGCTTTTGGTGGTTTTCTTTTTAGGGTACTGATGCGTAAATGGCACAGTTAATTCACATATAGCAAATACAGAACAGTAAAAGAACATTTTCTTACAATTTCTTTTACTTATCGCTCTTTCTTAATATCCTATTTTAAATAAGTAGAAATTGTTGTAAAAGAAAGTTCTCCTTTTCCTTGAATGTCTGGCATGAGTGTTGACATTGACACAATGCCAGGAGGGTAAAACAGTGCAGCTCACAGAAGATATGAACTGAAACCACTTCTCTGATCTTCTGTCTAAGGCAGATTCTACCATCCTTTCCTCTTTTCTCTGGATGTCACCAGTTCAGTGCAAAGCCAGGTTGCCCTTAGACTATAAACTGATAGGGGCAGAGGCCAAGAGTCTCCAGGCATTGCATTTTCCTCCCATCTGCCTTCCCTACCCGTAGTGGGACATCAGAGCAGGGCTGAGTGTAGCAGGGACAGGAGGAAAGACAGGAGAAAAGCCAGCAGCAGGGAAACAGCAGGGCTTCACCCCTGCCATCCCAGCCCTTCCAGCTTTGAGGACAAGCAATAGGAAAAAGAGGATTTTATGAAGCTAAGCAGGGGCATGACAGCTCTTGGAAAAGGGCACAGCAGCAGAGGGAAATCCTGGGCATCTCTAGAGCTGGCTGTGATTTTGTTCACCTAAGTGGACAGACCCACCAGCAGCAAGATCTTGCCCACTTCTCCATTTCCATGCAGCAGTTTTTCCTCTCTGCTGGGATGAAGCCACAGCAGAGCAGACAAGTTGGGGCAGCTGGCATTCTTTGCATTTTTTGGTTGCAATGTACTCAGAATAAATCAGTATTGGGAGCATTTTCCCCTATGAAAATATTCCAATCTGTTTCCAGTCAGCATCTCTATATTGTCTGCTTGGAGCAGTCCCTAGAGTTACGGGACCAGTTTCACATTTGTCACAAGACAACTTAACATACCATGGCAGTGCAGATAACTTCCCCAGCCCACTTTAAATCCTAATTTTCCCTTTTCGAGAGAAGAATTCACTGCAAATGGGTCCCAGGTGCCAACCTATAGGTTAAAAAAAACCCAGATCCTCTATCCACACAAGCACCACATAAACTTTAGGTGAGGAAAGAAAGCAGGAATTTTATCCCATATAGATGACTGGACATGAAATCTGTAACAACAAAATGTTGAGATAATCTCCCATGGATCCCACCACAAACTGAACAAAGAGAAGCAAACTGAGCATATAAGACTTTGTCCTAAGTGAACAAATGTTTTCCTCTGGTGTTGCTAAATAACCCTTGCAGAGATATTTTGTTATATAAAGAGATCTCATTTCCAGCAAGGGCTCAACTATGATAAAAGTAGGATTCAACTTTTTACCTCTTCACAAGTCAACCCACTGTAAAGGAATAGATGTTTTTAAGTGTGAGTCTAAGGCTGGGTTTTCAGCTGAGGAAGTGCAGACAGAAGCACTCTCGTGCTGGTGATGCATCCTTTTACACACTGATCTGCTGCTTAAGATTTGCTAGGCTCAACTTTTTTCATTTTCACATTAGTTCTACAAAAAGAAAGAATGCAGAGGTCAAATGAAGCCTGTACCAGCTGAAAATTATTTGTCCCAGCACATCTAGTGCTACAGCAGAATTCCTTTGGAAGAGGGAAGAACAAAATGTTATTCTCATCGCAAAATACCATCCCAGAATCTACAAACCCTACAGGCTGTAAAGCTACCTTTTGTTCAATGCAGCGATTTTATAAGGAGAATGGGCAATGTAAATGCCCTAAGTACAGAACAAAGACTTTCAGCCTTGGGAGAGGATTCCTTGGGTAATCCATTTGAGGGCTCTGCTAGTGTCATCAGCCTGAAATTCCTTTCAGAAATAGATGTATCTTCAGGCTGGCTCTTTTATCTCACTACTCATCTGGCTGCTCAATATCCCTTTCCTCTGATCCTTACAAAGCCTATCCAGGATATTCCCTCTGACTTTACGTGGGACTGGTCTGTACCCATGGGTATTTGCACCTTATGGAGTTTATGAGCAACAGACATCTCTCACTGCTCAAGCACAGCTGGGCAGCTGAACCAGTCAACGCCTCAAGAAGGTGACTTTTCAAAGCCCCACACCAGCTGCCCATGTGCTGATCTGGGCACATGAAGCAACTTGGGAACAGTATTGGTAGCACAGCAGTGTGCTCAGACTAGCAGGCTCCTACTTCCCCTCTGGTACCACATCAAATGCTTTGGTCAAGTCTAAGTAGATTGGATTCATCACATTCTCCTTTGCAAAAAAAAAAAAAAAAGTCATTTTTCTTGTCATAGAAAGTTACCCAGTTGCTCTGGCAAAAATCTACCTCTTAAATAACAATCCCATTTTTTATACTGTTCTTTACCTCGTGTCTGGAATTACGCTCTCATGCCTGTGTAAGACATATTGTTTCAAGGTTAGAATATCAAGCTTGCAGCCGCCCAATTTCTTTTCTATATCTCACAGAGGTACCTTAAGCGAATTTATCCTCATTCAATACCTTTTGTAAATGTTCTCAGGCTATACAATGGGTCTCCCAAAATAATGCCAGCTTAATGACTCCACACAGAAGGTTTATTGCTTCTTCTTAGGGAAAAGAAAAATCTGTTTGTTTCACAAACACTGTCCACCTCAAAACTGTCAGCATCAGTTTTCTGTCATTACTGTTGTTATTTTGGGGATAATAATTGCAAAGCAAACAAGCTGTTTCCCTCACTGACTGGCTTCTGCTGCATTCCTCTCTGAGCCAGTACACCATGCCCATCCACAGATATGATGCAGGCACACAGACTTCTTCCTAGGAGGAGAATTTTGTGTTATCTCAAAAGCTAGAAATTATTCACCTTCATTGTCACAGCTGGCAGAAAAATCTTCACATCTATCCAGTCTACCTTAAAGACAATATTCTTTCTCTTGCCCGAGAAATGTAGTTCAACACTGTCATCCCGTGGCCAAAGATTCAAGTAGCTGTATTCCAAAACCTCTGAGACATGACAGAAAATGCCAAAAAAGCTCCTGGATTTGATAAGGGAAAAATTCCCTAAATGTCAAGACTGAGAGATTATAAACAGACTAAACCCCAACTACTTAATGGAATGTCCTTCTGCATACAACTGCTTTAATTTGTACTGAAGATTTCTACCCATTCCTGGGACACTGCAAGTAATTTATAACTTGTTTGCTATAAAATTAAGATTTTGCTAGCCTAAACTAACACCTTTTTCTGTAAATACTTTCTGCCCTATTGCCTATGGACTTCCCAGCATGTATTGAGAGGGAAATTCACATATTCTACAGCAGGTAGGATATAACTCTATAACATATTTATTTCAAGAAAATACATACAACTGGTTATACTGTAATTACATATAAAAGCACTATTCTTTTCTTCTGAGCATCTCATTTTAAATCATGAATTAAGACTGAAGCACAAAAGACAATATGCACTTTTGATTCAGCATCTATAGAAATCAACTATTTTTAGTTAAAGATTTCACAGGTTGAGTTTTGCAGCAAAATAAATTTTCTTTTTGTTTTGTTTAATAAATTATCCATCATTCCTGAAATATTTTGCCAATAGTCTTATTTCATGTTTTGAAAATTCCCTTTATTTTGGAAGCCTATAATCCTAGTAAAAAAAAAAAAAAAAAAAAAAAAGAATAAAGAGNGCTGTAATAAATGATACTGACTTCTAATTGAAATGTTTCAAATAATCCTTCTCTAACACATCAGAACTTCCACAAATCCTTTCAAAACCTTTCAGAAATGGTACAGAAAGTATTGTCAGTGTATTTCAGGCATGAAATACTACTAGCCAAGTCACACAGAAGTCATTCTTCATGAAGCACAGAAATAATTTCCATAGAGGCATGTCAGCCATGGTATATGTTGCTATCACCCTGTCAGGAGCCACTGCTAAGGACAGTATCTCCATGCCCAACCTGCCTGAATCTTCCAGACACTTCCAGTCCCATTCCAAACACTCCCCAGTGGTCCACAGACACATGGTGTCAGTAGGGAACACCAAGCTCATCCTGATACCACAGTTGTTTTGCCCAAGATTCCAAACAGGTTCTCCAAGGAGTGCAGTACTGTCTTTATTAGCACAGAGGCAGGGTCAGGAGAAGATGATGGTGATTTAAAAGGAATTAGATGTTTGTAAGGGAGAGCAGGGAAGAAACATCAGTCCTTTAAAGTCAATCACTGGCTGAAGAACAGCCTTGCTGTGAATGTACCTCATTAGTTAGGGGACACTGATAGTTAGGGGACATTGATAGGTAGCAGAGCAATGCTAGAGCATGTGCCCAAAAGCAACTTGTGTTGTCACCCCCAGGCCACAGCAGCTGAGAGCATCAATCCAAAGGATTTCACAACACAGGGAGAGCTCTGAGAAACTCCTGGGTCAGCATGAAGGAGAGAAGTCCCACACCAGGACTTACCTAGAAGCTTTCTGAACCACTTTGGCTTATTGTCCCATACAATGAAGAGGTAGTAGGCAGGAATGCCAGTCAGGGTTATTGCAAATCCAATCCCTGTGTTCACTGGGTCAGAGTAAAGTGACAGCGCAACCATGAAGAGGCAAGTGAAGGAAAACAAGGCTGGAATAAATAAAGGAACCTGAAAAATAACCACACAAAGAACCATTAAATAGTAAGGTCATTGTAAAGAAATGACTAAGGCATTTAACTTTCAATGAAATGTAAATTGGATAAGACCCAGCAGTCAGTACAGGACAGTTCTGGAGAAATAAGGGTATCTAGAGCAGGCACACAAAATGTCAGTGACTGCAGAAACCAGGCCCTGCCAACTGCTATGCAGTGAGTACCACAGGAGTGTCTTAATTACACTCTAAAACACTCCAGTGTTTTACTTCCTTTAAAATGTAAGGCCTGTAAATAAGTTACATTGTAAAAGTCCTTCCTCTAATCCCCCAGCATATAAGCAACCAGCTCTAACCACAGTAAAGATTTCCTTTTTGGTAATTACCCATTAGAAAACATTTTAAAACACAACCAGGAGCTCAAGTCACCTTTTAAAACTATTAAGAACATATTGATTTTCTTCCTAAGGTAAAAATCAAAATCTAGCAGGAAGAGAGCAAATTAAACAGCAATTTCTCTAGTGATAAAGATATTTGATAGTGTTATGCACCTGATAGCAATTGAAAAAGCACTTTCTGACTGTATGACTGATGGCATTGCCAGTGTCACTGTTGAAAGCACACAAAGTAACCATATCAAATTTATTTGCTCAATTTTCAAGAGCACCAATACAATCATTCTCTTAGCAACTCTCTGAAGGAAATGCCTACAGGCATGGCTTATGAGACATTAAGAGAATTGAGAATTCCTTGGAGATTGTTCTCTTCCTTTCATGCCTCAAAGCATTACTGTTCCTCTTTTGTGCACTGTCAAAGTTTTTTTTTTCTTAATCAAAGCAAAATAGGTTTTACAGTTCACCTCCTTATTTACTAATATACCTACAAAAATGCAACAATACACAATCTTAGTTCTTCACAAAATAGTCTTCTTGGCAGCATCTAAATAAGGATATATTTCTCAATTTTTTTATGATGGATATTATCTTTTTGGATACACAATGGGACAACTTACTTTGTATGATGCTACTTAAAACAAGCAAGAAAAATAGCAGAACCAAGGCCAAAATAGCTGCTCTTCAAGGGGCTGGACTATTCGCATTTTCTTTCTGGGTTCACGATAACTCTGTCTGCCAATCCACTGCAAGTGCCAAATATTACAATAATCACACTAACCACTTATTTGCACAGAAAATTGGCATATTTGATATTGGATATGCAATGACGTAAATGCCCTCTCTCATAAATTCTTGTGCTCGACATGACTTTTTGGTCATGTTATTGTATATTTGGTCATAAAATTATCCAGGCCTCTATCAAAGGAGACATTAAATAGAGGACTGGCTGAAAATCAGGCTGGCACATGTAACCCCAATATTTGCAGTCTGAGCCCTCTGTGGCTGCAGAGGGCTCAAGGTATTTTCACACAGCCTGAAGAAAACAGACAAGCAAAACTGAGCAAACGCCTTCATCTCAGCACAGCAGCCTCAGTCTCTGCCCCCCAGGCATAGGGAAGAGGCAAGAATTCTTTTCCAGAATGGAACACAGCTGGGGTAGCACTGGGGACCTTGCAGGAAAACTCTCAGTCTTCACTGCAAACACTGTTTTCTCTTAAATCGGTTTTTCCTGAGAAAGAGGTTAGCTTGTTACATCAGAAAATGCTCCCTTGCTGTCTGACTGCAGGACGGAGAGGAGGGAGGATTCCTGTAAAAGAGTAGAGAGCAGATGTTACCTTGAAAGGACGAGGCATATCAGGACGTTTATATCTGAGATAAATCAACCCAGCAACTACTAGTCCAATAAAAAGCCACCTGGCAAAGCTGAGGAAATTCAAGAGGCTGTAGAGATCCCCGTTGAATAACATTATCATTGTGAGAGGATGCTGCAAAAGAAATTCAGAGCATAAGAGGGGTTTAGTAGATCGATCTCTATTATTTTGCAGCAGTGATGTCAAATTTTTCCACAGGGACAAGCAGCACAGACTTATGCACACACCTGAGTGCCACAGATTTCAGGCTTGCCTTTGTCATACAATCAGGTGTGTGATCAATGTCTAGCTGCCCCCTGAGACCATTTTGGATCAATATATACCTGTCCTGAGTGGCCACACATAGTCAATACAAATCTGTCCCTTGTGACCCAGACAAAATACAGAGGCACACTGCACCACCAAAGTGCTGGAGCATCCTGGGCAGCATTCTCATGGGATATAAGCTCACTGCAGGTTTACTTGCTCATTGCTAATGTAAATAATTAGAACAGTTAAATGTTAGTCACATCTAATCATATGAAAGCAGAAGTTTCTAGGTGTTTTGTGGAAGGAAAAAGTCTAAGTCCCCCAGGCTTCACAGGGAAAGTGAGCAAAGAGGACATGGCAAGGGGCAGTTCCACACCATGAGATGCCAGCTGGGCACACTGGCTTGCCACCAGCTTGGCTTTGCCTTTCAGACTTATTGTGAGTGTAGAGTTATTGCACATTGTAAATGCAAATATTTATGAGAAGAAGGAAGAATTTAGCTGTCACTCAGGTAGCTACTTAAGAGCAGGAAGGAGAGGGGACACCAGAATAACTACAGTTGCTCATAAAAAAGCTAGTCTGAGATACAAGGCTTCTGTGAGGCAGGCAGAAGGTTATGTATAAACTAGAGTGTTTTGTTGTGAGTTAGATTGTTAGTGAAGGCTACGTGGATCTATTTCAAAGTAGTATCTGGACAAAAATTGTCCTTGCATTTGGGCATGAAGAAGTCAAATTCACCATATCCCTCATTCTTCAGCAAGAGGGAAGATCCTGGAAGTGAGAGCCTTCAGGTTTATAACAAGGCAACAGGTGAAATCAACTGCAGATGCAGTAAGACACTGGGCCAAATCTTTGCACAGAGAAAACTAACTTGTATTATTTACATTTCACAGCCTCTCTCTCATTTTTTTCAAAGCAGTGCAGCAGACAACATGGATTTGAATCAGAAGGATCAATATTTTAAATGGTGGATCTCTGGCCTCCAACCTCTAATGACTTATAAAGTACTTGGTTCCTTACATATAGATAGTAAGCAAACTCTTAAGTAAATGTCAAGGGAAATTGTACCACTGAGTTATATTGGGCAAGATTTCTTCTTTACAGACTCAACCTCCAAAATCTCAGTTATAACTATAATGCAAGCTATATGCAACAATGCAAGTGAAGGAGAGCTATCAAGAAAAAATACAAGAAAGCAGGATTACAATCAGATTGCATGATTTCTATGAGTTACTACACACATCTATCAAATTCCTCATGTTGGTGAGGAATACTTCTGGTCCAGGTAGCTCAACTTGCCAACTGAGATGCAGATTGAAATGCAGACTGAGCTCTGTGCAGAAGCCTGAGACAAGAGGCCATGAATAGCCAACGTTTGAGGTAACAAAGAGTATGAAAGATTGGTGACTCCAGCCAGATGAACAGATACTGGGTGACACAGCAGGAGCTGGGAATTGCTGACCCTTTGGATACCAAAGCAGATGAAGACCAGTGAAGCCAGCAAAGTGGATGGACATGGAGATGGAGCAGGAACCAAAGACTTGGGAGGAAGAGCAAGACTTGTGGGGAAAATGTGGGGTATAAAAGGCGATGGGATTCCTTTGTCGGGGTCCCTCCTCGGGAGCACCAGCTCAGCTGTTTCTGTGTGCCAGGACTAAGTGGCTTTATGGAATGAGACATCTGATATTTTGCCATGAGAAACTGAGGTTCAAAGCAGTGGGGAAACCTGGCCTGTGAGTGGGATGTGCAAGAGTCCAGCAGTGACCCATTGAGTCACCAGAGCCACCGCTGTGAAGGGGCTCTGGTCCCAGCAGGGACATACCTCGCACTGGGCATGTGATTGCCAGGAAGTCTCATGAATGGCCAGACTGGAAAATTTCTCTAGCAACATACACACATAAACAGATTTCTTAATTTAAAAAAAAAAAAAAAAAGTGTTGGGTTTTTTTGTTTTGTTTTGTTTTTTTAATTTAACAAGCCTCAAACACATGCTCGTTTTCTGAGTTTATCCTCAAAAGCTCCTTCCTTTCTTACAGTGTGTAGAACTTGGAAGGAGAAATAAAATAGGGAAATGCTAAAATTACTATTGATGTAGAATATATCCTGCCACTCCTCTATTTGCAGTAAGGTGAGCTAAAACATTGCACTCTTTGAAGGAAAGCCATCTTCATAGGAGAATCTGACTTTTTCAAAGGAAATCAATGCACTGGTGTAACAGGACCATATGCAATAGCAGAAAATGTCTGTCAGGAAAAAAAATAATATATTAATACATTTTGCGCATTTCATTCCACAAAAAAACAGTCAATGCAATTTACCCACAAGGTATGACTACACTCAAAGAAATAAAATGCAAACTAAATGTTTATGGAAAATTAATTTCATTAAAATGTTTCACCATAATCACTCTGCCTAATTTTTAAAATTTCAAAGCCTATAGTTATATGTGCATATATAAAATTCAACAATTCAGCAGTGAGCTTATAGGCATCAAGAGCAAAAATCAATTTAAATTCCACAAGCATTTGCTCTTAGTAGCATAGACTCATAGGTGCATCTTTTGCTTTGGCTGTAAGTCCCTAAATATGGCAGAGGCCTATCCAGATACACTGCAGTCATTGATCCCAAAAGAGGGGCTGAATACCCATGATTATGAGGACTGCATGTTAAGTGAAAATCTTCCTGGCACTGAAAACTGAACTTTGAAGTTGGTATTTTGACATTTAGTCCTAACATTTTACCATAAAAATTAGTCTGCAAAGCTAACACACAACCAACATTTACCTTTGCTGCTTATTTTAGAAGCCAGTAATAGGATTTCCACTAAAGCACCAGTGGTTTTCCATAGAAAATTCACAGACTATTTCCCAGACACATGTTCTCTCATTTTTTAATCACCACTATGCTGGACAGCTGAGGTTCCCCCTCCATCATCTTAGCTGCAAAACTGTTTGCATTTTTTACTATAAGGTAGTATAATGAGCCTTTAGGGTACTCCCAGATGCTGGTGTTTAGTTCAGCTTTCAGTTAACTGAATTCCTTTTTTTTGTTTAACTGGAATTTGTTTCTCTGAAAGGGACTAGCTCATGACTAGCAGGTCTTTAGAAATTCAGAGCAATAAGATATGAATTAGATTGCAGTATAGGCAAGAAAGCAAGGAGGAGATGATAGAATAAGAACAACTCACAAATCTCACTCCTCTCTCTCCTGTCCTCCGCCCTGTCCAAAGCCCATGTTCACATTAATAAATGAGACTCAAGCAGTGCCCAAATTCTGTTTGAATCCTCTAGAGCAAGCCTGTAATATGAATTCTAGCAAGAACATTTGTTTGTATGATTTACCAAAACAATGACAGCTGGCAGAGGAGTGTGCTTGCGGACATGAATCATGGAGAGAATTTCTGGAAGGTGACCCTCACGGGATGCAACGAAGAACATCCTGGTGGGAAATAAATGTGGACAGACTTTAAATGTGCTCATTACTGTGAGTATGCAAAGTGGCTCATGAAAGTCACAGAGCAAAGCAGAACTTCTTAGTCTTGTTTGAGGTGTTCCAAATGAAAGCATTGGCAAGAAAAACCCACATGCAGAAATCAAAACCATCTCTGAAGGTGTCCCTTGACTAGTGTTGGGAAAGAGTTAATATTTTCCCTCCAGTTTTCCCCCTTTACATGAAAAAAAGCAGCCATTGATTAAGGGCTAGCCTCAGAGACATTAATTTCCAAACCATTCAAAGGATTTTAAAATTAGTACCCTAAACAAAGTGAGAAAAAGCCCTACACCTGGTAAACAGTGTAGTCACTTATCATATCCTGCTAAAGAAATAAACCCTACTCTCCCTTCCCCTTGCTTCCATACTTTCAGCATGTCTCCCAAGCCCTCACCCCCAGGAACATCAGCAGTGCTCACCTGGAGACCGCGAAGACGCCACCATTCATAGAACCAAAGCAGGAGAGAGCAACAAACACAGGTACAGCTAAAGAGAAGTTTCCCATCAGTCGTTCGGCAAAGGTCTGTTAGAAAAGAGAGAGAAACACACAATGATTTTTCATAAAATGGGAAAATAATTGTCCTCTATTAACAAATTATCATGGTGTTAATTATACCCCCTCTCTGCATCCCTCACTGAAAACTGTGCCATGCAATTGTTGCCTCTTTTGTGAGAGCACAGCCACTACAGCTAAGCTGTCCTACCCTTACCCCTGAGGGCATGTGGAAGATCTCCAGCTGAAGCAATGATGAGGAGGTGGATTCAGGCCCTGGCTCATGTCAATTTAAACCATTATGGCTCCAAAGAAGAACACCAAGTCTGAATGGATCAAGGTCTGATCTGCACATCTAATATCTTTTTTCTACAGCCTTCATTGCACTCAGCTGGTACCACCCAGTGGTACAGTCTATTCATTCAGGCTTTAGTGTTTTAGGTTAGCAGAAGAGCCTTAATTGGAGTTTGAGGCACCACAGGCAACGTGCATAGTTTTCGTCATGTTTATAAAATGTTTTCTTTCTAGACCTCCCATTAGGTACAGAATTTGGTCATTTTTCAAAACTCACGTAATTGAAATAGCCACAGGCTATTTCTTGGAAAAGAAATGGAATTATTTATGTCCTCATTATGACTCAGATATCATAAATATAAAAATCAGTGTCATCACTGCAATTCAGCAAGGACAATCAAAGCAGTATTTCCTAGCCAGGTTGCCTTGCAACTCCTCCCCAAATGAGCTTCAGTATTCACAGCAACCCCCTTCCCAAGTACTCAGGACACACATTGTGCAGAGACAAAGTTACTGTATTCTGCTACACAAGATAGTTCAGAGTTCTCTCTTCCATAAATATCTGTAATTCCTGCTTCCCAGGAGCTGAGCTTACAATTTAGCTCTGAATTTTCCAAGTATGTACTTGGCTACGAAGTGTAAGTCCTATTGACTGTGTTTTAAGAGGTAAATAAATACAGTCCAATGTTACATTATAAATACTATTGATGGCCTGAACTGCAATCCCACTGCAATCAGTCAAAAATCAGCTTTCACTGGGATGCTAAGTGCTGCCATACTAAAACCTGACTGGATGTGTCCACCCAATCTTTTGTGTCCACCCTGAAAATAAGAACAATATCATAAGAATAAGAACAAAACATAACTGCAGCAGGATTATATCTTTGTATTTTTCTTCTGTAACTTACCACTGCTACAGCTTTTGAAAGCAGCAATTCCCCAGCACTGATTGTAGTGAAATAAGCCACGTTTGTTAACACATAGCCAACTGTGACGATAATCATTGAAATGCATATTGCGAGGGGTATGTTTCTGAAATACACAAGGTAGCTCATTATTTTGCAATCTGGTTGCTAATCCCTGAACATGAAACACATAACATGGGAAAAAGCCACTAATGATGGTGAATGCACGTTTGGTGATCCCAAAATATCATCATTAGAAACTACCAGTGAAAAAAGGAATAAACAAAACCCCTCTAGACAAAGGAAATAGGTTTATAATGAAAAGGTGAGAAACCATTTGAGGGAGGAGTCCTTTGGGGACACCAAGGGGCTTGTGGCCTCCATGCTTCCCATGGGTCCCCCTCTTCCCATTTAAGTTGCCTGCTCAGATTGACTTGTAAGCTGAACCCAAACACCTGGAGGCATTTGACATCTTCTTCTGGATACCAAAATATCCAGCATGCAAAATTCTGCCCTTTCCTCCTGGGTGTATTTCTTCCTTTACACACCTACCACATCCCAGTGATCTCTCTCACTATTCAGGGGAACATGAGAGCAAAATATGACACAGAAAAGAAAACAGTACAAATTTGTAAATTTAGCACAGCACAAATGATACTGAAAAGCACAGCCCCCCTGCCATCCTAGCTAAAAGACAGAACAAAAACAAACAAATAAATAATAATGCCAAACTTTTATATTGCATGTCCTTCTAGTCAGAAAAGCAGAATTATTTCTGTTTTTAAAAGGAGGAACAGAGGCGCAGTGAATTTGTCCAAAGCCACACTGCAAGCAAATGTTTGAGTCAGGAGAAAAACCCAGATGCCCCAAGTGTTACACTAGTCTCTTTCCACCTAACATTATTGATATCTACATCACATCAAGAAAAAACTCAGATCTGAAACCAATCCTTTAGTTCCAAGGCTGGTATGTATGGTCCCTCTGAGGACAGAGAGCTCCTTTTTCAGGGCTGGTTCCCTCCAGCTGTCTACATTAAGGCTGCTTTTGGAGGGATGGAGAGGTTGCCATGTTTAAAGAAGGTCACCCCAGCAGGTGGCTAAAGGAAAGACAGAACTAGGAATTCTGGTATTCCAGAAGAGATCACAAGCACATTTCTCCAGGACTATTGTAATCACCTCAAAGGAAAAGGTATTTTGAAAACCAACACAAAGATCCATTCTTTTCTGGTATTTTTCTCAAAGAAACACAGCCAGGTAAGAATTTAAGGATCTTCTTCTCTTTATTTCTCAAATAGATCCTTCACATCAGTATGGCTGTATAGAGCTGAAAACAACCCTGAGACTGAATAAATAAATGTATTTATAAATAAGTAATACAGGACATTATCATTGTTGCACATCTTGCCCACCTCAGAAGCCATGGTGTCAAATGCTCCCATTAACCCAGACACACAGGCAGGTAAGAGGATCGTGCCAGTAATGTAACAGCAAATCTGGGTGGACATCATGATACTGTATTAAGCCATGTCTACCTCATGGCACACATCCCAGGTGAAGAAGCTGGAAGAAGGGAAGCCAATCAACTTGCAGGATGTGTTTGTTGATGGAGAAGATGACAGCAAGGACTAGAGCAAAGAGCCCAGAATACAGGTGCTGTATTGCTGGGAAACCCACAGTTATGGACACAAGAAATACTGCAGCTCTGTGTGGTGATAATTTATGCCACAATGGGGTTTGTAAGAGTCAGATAGATAATATAAGTCAAAATGGGGCCTGTAAGCTGCCAGATGTATTGCAATCATTTGGGTTAAGCTTCTTACCTGACCTGGGTGTAAACTGAATTCAATCCTCTTAGCATCTGATTCAAGGTAGGGCTATATGAATTTAAAGCCTCTCAGAGCAGATATTTTATCTATATTTTCTGCATCGCAGATGAATGCTTCAACCATCAAGCTTTTGGAAAAATCAGCCCTGACTCCAACCTTAAAAAAAGTGTTTTCAGCCAAACATAACAAATTTGGACTTTTTTCACAAATACCATTTAAATGACTGAAAGCATATTCCTAAACTGAACAGATTATCTTTGTTTGTTCTAACTCTTACTAAACACTTTATATTCACATCTAATTTAAATCCCAGTTTAACTTCTGATAAAACAAAATGACAATTGAAAATGGGGGCTGGGGTTGCTTTGAAGAATCATGCTTCCAAACGTGACCATTATCCTAGCACTGCAAGTCTTGCTTTGTTATGCTGAAGAGATATAGTAATATCAACAAAAAAACACACTCAGAAGAATAAAACCCCTAAACAAGCCAGAACTAGTCAGGAAGCACTGTTCATTAAAAAGCCTGCAAATCATAACCCAGGGCCTGGAGCAGCACGAGGGATGCTGTGACTTCTAAGCTCCCAAGTCCCTGTTCTTGAAGGAAAGAAGTGCTCAGGCTGCACTGCCTTTTGTCTCCTGGCAGGAGTGAGCTTTCAGAGGGCTGTGTATGCCTGCACAACCCCTCCAAGTGCTGCTTATTACCCACTGCTTCCAGTGACAGATTCAGACAGAAATAAAAGGCCAGTTTCCAGATTTCAGGGATAAGCAATGGTTCACTTCTCACTGGCACCTCCATTCAGATTTGCACTGGTCCTCAAATCACCTGAAAACACAGGCAGACAGGTAGGAACCATATGCAAAACCACTGAGTGAGAGCTTAAATTGTGTCTTTTCTATCCATCCAATTTAAGAGACAATTCCCAATTTGCAACAGGATCCCATTATCAGACTCTCTGCTGTGAACTACAGTCTCCATGCTAGAATAAAAGCTGTAATGCCATTAGCAATAAAGACTACCTCCTTTCCTTAGAGGATAACTGTACCAATTTTCTTGGAATATTTTAGATGCTCTCCAGACTTCCAAATCTTGTCTCTAAAAAAGAAAAATCATACCTAAATTCTATTCTCTATTAAATTGCCTCTATTGATGCAGTTTCCACCTTTTCACTTCTGCATTCTATGAATCACACACAACACAGGCTGTCCACAATACTGACAAGCCATGTTTCTGATGTTAAACAAATTCACAGCTGCCTCACAGCCAGCTGAGACTTTTGGACTAGAGAGAGAAAATTCAAGAACTGATTAGAAGGGAAAGCTGCTGCCAGGAAAGTCTTTTTGCAATACCCATGTCTTCTCCCAAAACTTTGAAGAAAATCAGTATCAAAGGGAATCTGAGGAAATCTGAATCAGGACAATATTGACCTTATAATTAAACAGTCTTTTAAAAAGTGGGTGAGAGATAATTAGGATACTTCTATGTAGCTGAATGCTGACTAAAATTGAATTGAATCTCCATACCTTTTAAGACTTACCCATCCCTAGCTGCTATTTCCAAGCTAAATCTGCCCCTTCTGCCCTATATACAGAGCAACTGTAATGAAGAATCACTCTTGAACAAAGAGTGCATTTACCTTGTGATTCCCAGAAAAAGAGTCACCAAGGAGCCTACCATCACAGAGAAGTTCAGCTCTGGGAATACAGCTAGCCCATCCTGTGCTATGCAGGGCTGAAACAGTTGCCAAGCAATGCTGTATATTGCTTGGAAGCAAATTTCCTTCCTCTAGAGCCTGTAAAAGGCACCAGAGCTAGGGCATATGGCAGGATAACCACTGGGTTTTGCATTTAACCTTCAGTGCTGCAGAATCATAGACCTTCTGATAATCAGCTCTAGTACATCTCTACTCCGACAAATATTTTTACAAGAAAAGACTGAAAGCAGAGCAAGCAAGAGAAAGGAAAAAGAAAAAAAAAGATAGAAGGAAAAAGAGAAAGAAAGCAACAGCAAGAACCTGAGGACAAGAAAAACCATGTCAATAAATCAGCTGAGGACCATTCCTAGAAATGTACAGCACATATCCCAGGTTAATGGCAACTTCTATAACAGCAAACTGTGAGCACTAAGAGCTGTGTCCACTGAGGGCTGCTTTTCCTATGAAATGACAACCACACAGTCAAATACACCCCTCCAAGCCAGCTGAGTTCACAATGGTGAAGCACCTTGTTGTCACATTCTTTGTCACTTAGAGGTCACACCAAAACCTTTTCCTTGCATCCATACCAAAGCCAGGTTTTACAAATATTCATCATAGTCAACTGTCCTGGACAAAGCTGCACTAGCGGGACCCAGCCAGGAAACATAAATAAAAGGTCTAAATAAATAACTTCATTACTTATAAAGTTACATGAAATTACATCTTTTTTGCAGTAAGAAAATTGTGGAAGATAATTTTGCATATAAATTTAGAAGGACAATAGTAAAGAAGGAGAGAAATCCTAATTCCCTCACATGATTCATGGCCAAGAATTTGCTTCATTTTCACGAGCATGATGCTGTATATTCTATATTTCCTTAGCTGAAAATTTACCACCAGAGGAGTTTCAAAAGTTCCCTTGTGCAATAATTCATTCACCATTTGCAATCTGCTAAGCAATTTTCCAAATGAACTCTTTCCAGATTTTGGCACTCTTAAAAAAAAATCTAATCATCCACTGTACTGCCCATGGCACCAAAGCTTGGCAGAAAAATAGCAAATTTATCACAAGAGTAAATTTATCCAAATAAACTGACACTGGGAAAAAAAAATAACCAAATACAGAAAGTGGCAAGAGAAATTTAATATTCCCAGAACTTCAGTGCAAGACTAGAAGACATATTATATTGCCTTAGTAAGTGCTGTGTTCCAGGGTCCAAACTATGTCTCTCACCATTCCCAGGTGGCCATTCCATGAGCTGTGGCAATCCCAAATCCTGGACAGCAAGCAGCACATTTTGATATAAACTCACTTATGCCTGACATGTTTTTCATGTAAAAAGCAGCCTATAAGACAAGACATTACACTGAAGGGATCAAATCGCCCTCACCATGTCAACAGGTGAAAAAAACTACAATCTCATCCATCTGCTAGGAGAAAAGGCAGATGTAAAACTTCAAAGGAGGTCACCTCCCAGGACTGAATCAAAGCCAGGAACAGAGAGACAGAAGGGATGGGCATCATCACAGCACCTCTCAGATCCACATATTTCTACATGCTAATCAGTGTCTCAGCAACTGCTGACTTTAGTGACAAGCTATTATTATTTTGTTTATTGAAGATTCCCATCAACAAATCATCTCTTCCCTTCACTGCCTTCCAATATGTTCCATCCTTATGTTCCAGATCAGAGGAACTTGCAGTCTGTGGGCTTGCAGCTTAGACAATATTCAATCACATAACGGCCCTTCGTCATCCTGCAATCTTTTTTTTGATTTTGAGAGGAGGAATGAAAGAAAGGAAAGCCCAGTCATTAAGCTGCACTCTCATTTACATCACCACATGCTCCATGGATGCTTCTGCTGGAGTGAAATCTTAAAGGGCTCCCCTTATTCATTTCCATGCTTTGGTTCCATATCTCTTACTTCAGAGACACAGCAGCATGACACTGGGATAAAAGAGTGAAGAATCAGGCTGCAGTCTGCATTTAAAAGCCTTCTTGCCTTCTAACACCTAGCAAGAGAAGAAAAGAGCTTCTGCTGTGCTAATTACTTATTGTCTTCTCAGTGTTTGGCTTCACTGGTTCAGATAATAATTGCTTACAGTTTGTAAATAGGGTCTGCCATGACCAACTGACTTTAAAGGGTCACACTGTGTTATCAGTGTGCTGCAAAAGGCAGGAAATTTTATTAACTTCTCAGCTGTTTTCAGCACTTTTTCCAACAGGTTTTCCTCAAAAACTAATTAGCATATAAATACTGCCTTAAGACTTAGGTATTAATTGCACAGGGTAACATTCTTTTCCATAAAATATCTCCTTTCAGGCAAACCCTCCCAGCTCAAGTCTCAAGAAGGAAATCTGTCCACAGCCCTTGAGAAACTGAGAAGAGTTGTTATGCTCACAAGGGGAGTTGCTTTATTTTAATAGGTGTTTAAAGTTGGCTGTGATGTCTTTGTGTACACTCAGGTTGCCAAGTCAGGTGTGACCAGAGTGCTCATTTATGTCAAGCCCCACCCTGTCAAGTCAATACCTTTTATGAAACATCTTTCTTGGAAGAGCAGAATGAACTCTGAAACTTGGACTACCAGCCAGAGACACTCCTCATGGTCAAGCAGGATCCTGAATCATTTTGCATGGAGTGGATAGCACTGCTGGCATTCCCGAAGAAAACTGTGCCAACACAGCAGATATCAAAGATGACAGCTAAATACACAAAGGACTTTTGGGATTACAGCACTAAATATTAGTCTCTCTTTCTCTGCTTAGCCATCTCTTGTATAGCAGGCATGTGAGCACACTTAGGAGCCAGAAACTGAGCACAAGAGGCAGTACACAGAGCTACTATGGGGGCTAATTTTTAAAATCTCTTTAAAAGAAGAAATGGAATACAGACTTGAAACATAAAATATTGATCACCTCCTGTGATTTCTCAGTCAACTCTATTTCCATGAGTACATCAAGTGCCAGTGTTCAACATCTTCATGTTACCTCAGTTGCAAACTTATTGTACAAAGTTTACAACTGTTTCCAACAGATGTGTGAATAACCAAATGTGGCTTTTCTTTTGCACTGTAACTTGACCCCAAGCTACATCCCTCCTGAGAACCTGAAAGTCCCAAGGAGCTTGCTGTTCTTTCCTATTGCTACAGTCATACCTGCAGGGAACTAGGCCTACCCTAGAAAGTCAAGTGTGCTTATTGTTAGAGCCTGGGAGGCTTAGCCAGAGAACAGCCAGGTGCCTGGGAGATGCAGGATTCCTAGCAAAGGATCTGCATTTTGCATTTCAGAACCTGAAATGATAGTGAAGATGTCCAGAAGACAATGGTTATTTACCTAGTGTATTGCAATGAAAGTGAGGTTTAGGTTAACTTTTAACCTAGTTAAAAGGTTGTCTGCCACTCTCACAAAAGCTTGCCTTTTAAAAAGCAACAGAGTCTAAATTCAGAGGATTCAAATACAAATATACTGTCACTCCTGAGTTTGATGAATAACTTCTATGTTTCTATCTTACATCATCATTTAACATCACCCTCCTTTTATCTCATTTGTGGGAAACCTTAATGTCCTCGAGGAAGTTTGTGACCTTTTCCACCAGAGAGACAAAACCTCAGATTTTACCTTTATTGCCCAGCTCTGTCCCAGCCAGAAGAGGAAAGGAGCATCTCTGCTCTCTCAAAAAGTTCCAGCATTTTATTTTCTTCTGAGGTCTATTTGTTGGAAGTGCTCCCAGTACTGCCAGTAGTGTAGATCATGGTGAGAAGCACTTGTAAATCACATTGCTTGCTTGGAGGCAAGGAAACCATAACAACAAACCTGACCCAGGGCTGTAAAAACAAAACATCTGCCTGCACCCAGCTCCTGTATGGAAATGAAGGGGAGAGGGGCAGAGGCACAATCCAAAGCACTTCCTCCAAGCTGCTTTATTTAGTGCATCTAGCAGGTCTAACTTCCTCTTAGCTGCTCCATACCATCACATACCTCATTGCCAGACTTAAATAAATGTAAAAGGGAGGAAGTGAAGTAATTGTGTATCAAAAGTAGTTTCATTTATTACAGCAGGCTCTCCTGGGAATTTGAAATTATTAATTCCCTGAGCACCTGATTTATGAACAGTGTCTAGTTTCTCCAGACAGGATCACTTTTCTTAGGAAAGATGGACCACTGGCAGTAGCTGGCAGTGGGGGAGTGAGGGATACTTAGAATTACAAACAAGGGAACCTGATCTGGGAAATGTGCCCATCAGGCCACGTAGCTGAGAAACCTAAGCCATCATCTACTGCATAACAATATCATGGCCAGGGAAAGAGATCACGGTGGTTGTGAAAGGAATCCCACTAAAAACCGTGCTGCCTGCCACAGTACCCTCCCCACAGTCCCACAAGTACCTCAGTGCTTGCAGGCCAGGGCAAATGACAGAGCAACACTTTGAGGAATGCAAGGGAGCAGGCTGGCAAGGCTGCTATCATTCCCAAAATGATCTCCTCATACTCACAGTCTGGCAACAAACAGCCTGAATGCAGAACCCCTCACTCAGTTCCAGTACAGGAAGGAATGCTACCCCCTTAACCCCTCTAAAAGTTGGACTTTTTGGGAAGCATCACTGGTAGCATATTAATGACTCTTTACATTAATAAAGGAAGTTAAATGCTTAGGTGCACACAGGGCAGAGCATATGTCTCTGTGTATATGTGCATAAAAGGAGCCACATTTTTCATACTTGCTAAATTCCTTGACATTTAATTTTGAGCAGGAGAGTTTCCACAATGCCAAGGATCATAAAGGAACAATTTGCTGCTGTATGTTACCATTGATATTTCAGCATGAATGAAAATTGCACCATTTGGTGACGAAAAGAGCAGCTATTTGTAACAAGGAGCACCATGGAAACTGAAATATCATTTACAAAGACAGGCTCTTCTTCTGAAGGAATTCAAAACAATAAAAATGGTAACTGAAGGTGCCTTAAAGCATTAGCATTTTTAGAGATACAAAAAGGTGTAAATGAAATTAAAAGGAGATGTCTTAACAAAACTGCTCTGCCATGAAGATAGCTATCTGGCAGATAAATTGTTTTCTCTGCAGAAAGCAGGGAAGTTCTGGTCTTGCTAAGGACAGCCCAGCAGAGCACCTGCAGATGTGGGACAGCCCATATAGTTATGAAATAACTCTGTAGGAGTTCTGACATAGAACAGAAATCCAGAAAACTTCAAATGTGAGCTTAAATATGCCTTTGCAGCACACAGTTAGTGGAAGCACTCAAATGGAGTTCAAATGGGAATATCAACTTTTTCTATTTTATTACCTTTGAGTAGGGAAATAGTAAGCTGAAATCCTCTCTCACTAAACCTTCATAATGCTGAAACTACAATCACAGGCATAGGAGAAAAGCTTATCCTTGTCTTTTTTGATGAAGTGATATCATGAATAAAAATATGCACAATTTTCAAAATGGCCAGTAAGGCTGAGGTTTCCTTTTTCTGTGTTCAAACTGAGAAATCTTAAACATAACCTTAAACATAACCTTAGAGAGTTAATCCTGAAACTCTGCTGCAAATCTAGTTCCCTGCAGTTGGTAGTGACATGAAATAGCCAGACTTAGTAGCCTATTTCAATTATCTTGGACAGTACAATCAATGAGACTCAGGATTTCAAGGCTGACTCATCTTTGCAATTGCACATTGTTCAGTGTACCCTCTGCAAAAATGCCCTACTCTTCCATGCTAAAATCTTAACATGAAAGTGATAATGAGGGTTTATACAGAATTTATATCTACACTATCCACACTATTTATATCCACACTATCTCTTATCCTGACCCACAGCATCACCTTAAAAGGACCATGTGCTGGTGCCATCAAAAATCCGTAGACCCTGGCACTCCACACCCTGTCCAGCACCAGCCTCATCTGCATTTGAAAGTGAACCTAGATAATCATAGAAAGGTTTAGGTTGAAAGGGACCATTAAATGTCATGTACTAGTTCCCTACTTCCCTGGGAAGAGCACGGACACCTTTCACTAGATCAGACTGCTCAGAACCCCACCCAGCCTGGCCTTGAATATTTCTGGGAAGGGGGCATCTACCACTGCCCAGGGCAACTCATTCCACTGCTTTACAGTCCTCATTTTAAACCCCTTCTTCCACATAGCTAATCTAAACCTATTCTCCTTTGGTTTAAAATCATTACCCCTTTTTCTATAGATTGCAACAGATCCTGCTAAAAATTCGGGCTTCATTTTTCTTGCAGGACCCCATTTAAAAACACCAGCTCTGGGGAACAGGACAAATTTATGTGTTAGTTTAGCAATAGCGCTTGCAAGACATATTTTCAGTAACCAAAAGAAACACAAAGCAAATGGCAGCTTTTGGGCCTCTGTGGGCAAAATTATGTTCTTAAAAGCAGAGAAAATATGTAATTCACTGTGCTCCAGGGTCATTCTAGAACAGCATCCTGACTCTGTCAACACTTAACACCAAACTGAGGTGGCCTAAAGCTTGGATCTATTCATGTCTGGGATAGCCTGCAACTAAGAAAAAGCCTCTCCTCATGGCTTTTACAATCACCAAGCAAGAATCCTAAAGCATTTCTGCTTATTTGCACATCCATTGAAATATTTCTTCCTTAGACTCACAAGCAGCTTATTCTCTAATGGGAGTTTTGCCCAAGGAAAATGAATTTCATGGTCTTCTATATTCCTTGTGGATAAATCTTTACTTTTATCTGGTTTTGCTTAGCAACTGTTTTTTCCTGTAATAAACAGATATGATAAACTAGAAGTGCCTGTCATTCCTTTACAGTGTTGGATGAATGTAAATTTTCTTTCTTTTAAAATACCCCCACACAGAAGTTAAACCTCTTGTCATACCAGAGTGCTCCTATTCATTATCCATTCTCATTATCTGTGGAGGAGGTCTCTAAATTGCTGTTAGATCTTTTCAAATGATGGTATCAAAACTATTCTTGTAAGGGATTTTCCATTCCATCATACTTCAAAAATTAAATACTGTTATTATATAGTCCACTTTTTCACAATAAACAAAACATAATGACAAGGTGAAGATGCAAATAACAGCACTTGTTCAACAGCAAGTGCTACAAGTGAATGAGGATTGACATAATAAACCACAGCACCACAACTTGTGAAATGCAGATTATTCACTTCACAGCACCCCTGGAGCGTTAATAATCTTATATAAATCCTCTAAGTTTACATTTCATGGATATGGGCTGTACTGTAATTTAAATGACCAAAAACCCTAATGGTCACTTAGTTAACAGTAGTCGCTCCATAAATAAAATATCACTGTTACCATGTGTTTAAAATTCCAAGATATTCACAGCCAAATATCAACATGTAAACTACACTGTAAGTGACCAGAACCTGCTCCCAGAACGTCTGCACACCCATAAGAACTCACATAAAACACATAAAACAGTGAAGGGGTGTGCAGGGGATTAAGGATCTTAGCATTCACTAGGTAAGATCAATGCTCCCTGATGGAAATTCTGCTGTAACACAGGAAATTATGTACTCATCTGCAGGAAAGATGTACAAAGCCAAACTGTCTCATTTTTGTATGACTATTACATATCTTAAATACAAGCCAGCAATCTCACTACCTATTAAAGATGAACAATCAGATAAGAGAACCCCATTTAATGTCTCATACAAAAAGACTGTGTCAGTGAGTTATTGTGCTGGCTGAAGTAAGTGGAACATATTCCTTCTCTTGTGTGAGTAACACCATTGCTATTGGAACTTTGACCACGCCAGCTACTCATGGTGGCATGGCATGTGTTAATGACTCGTTGTGCATTATAAAACTCCAATCTGATGTGCATGGCTGCAATAAAGAGCATACAGCCCTTGCAATTTTTGTTGCCCATTGCTTTGTTTGTATTTTATTCTCTGATTTTGTATCTTATCCCAGTAAAAAATGCTGTCTTACTTTCTCTGACAGTCATCTCACCACCTCTGTCAGATGGTGTCAGCCAGCATCAGCCTAATGGTGCTACAATAAAAGATTTACTGTTAATGGCAAGCAAGATGCTGCTACATGTGCTGGTGTAACACCCTGCTTACCTAACACTGCCTTAGCACTCTGCTCTTCCTCATTTTGGAGATTCAGCATTAAAAAGAAAAGGAAATAAAGAGTGGCAGAAGAGGGTCACCCCCTTCTGGCTCCAGGAGAGGATGCACCACATACAGATCACAACATTGCACTATGAATTAAAGTAGCTGTTGCTGCCCTATATAACGAACCATACGTAGTGGGGGTGGCTTGCTTTCACAAATACCAGGATAAATGGCTATGAGACCTCTTTCCCTACACCCAGGCTATAGACCACCACTGACAATACCCATGAGAAAAGGCTGATCTACAATTTCATAAGGAATTTCATGGTTTTGACTGGGGTTTACAGTGAGATTTCAGTGCTATTTGAAACACAGATTTAAATCTCAGACCAAAACACGAGGGCAAGTGCTCTGAGTCACCTTCACAAGAGCTAATGCCGTTGGTAAACACAGAAATAAGAGCTCAAACATCAGACAAAACCAAGTTCCAGTTTTAAAGTGGGAAAGAGAAAATCTGGGAGAGGTTTACCTACAACACAGAGCAGCACACACAAAGGAAGTTTTATAAAACACACTTGCTTTCACAAAGAGTGCAACACCCCTAGGACCCAGGACAGGAGATGTGAGGTGCAGCTGCAGTGACTCTTCTGAACCACCTCAGCTGGACCTGTCACCCTAGTGAATTTACTCATTTTTCTATCTACCCCTAATACACTGTTGCCCATCACTTTTACAGTAATTTCACACAGGCCTCCTGCTCATGAACCACCAAAAGAGAATGAAAATGTCTAATGGAACCCTCACTGTGGCCAAGAGAAGAGCTGCTCAGCCCTGAGAAACCCATCATCTCTCCAGTAAAATACACTCTGCTCTACAGCAGAACATCAGGCTTGCAAGGGATTTTTATTCCCACCATGAATATTTTGCTGAGCAACTCAGGTTCCCCATAAAGAGGAAACTGTCACCCTTCTCTACAGGTATTGCCATGTCCCTCAGTGAAACAGAAATAGAACAGTTTTGCACGTGTTTCAGCTGGTGAAAATGAAGGAAAATCCAGGGCAATGGAAACTTCGAAGGTTACAATGTTTTGCATTACATTACCCTGCTGGTAAAGCAGATTACAATTTTTCCAGCTACCCAGAGAGACTGTGGGTAAACATTTGTTTTACTTCCTTAGGAGAGCTGATTCATAGTAACCATGATTCACATAAACAAACAGAAGTGATTTTAAAAAACAAAAAAGTAAAAACCGGCAACGGGAAAGAAAACAAACCTTACTCTCAGCAGGTTATCACATTGGCAAACAAAATGAGCCACGAGGGCTGGAAAGGAGCAATATGTGGCACAACACCATGCACCACACACTGAATAGCCACTGCAGGGACAGACAGGGCCAGCACGTGGGCTTGTCACATCCTCACACCTTGCAGACACCAAAGCTCCGTGAAACAGAGTGGCTGCAGGACCCTCTGCAGCAGCCAGCCACAGGCTTGGCAGCCAGGACACACCTCCTTCCCTCTGGAGCAGGAGGGAGGGCAGGAAGCTCTGGCTGAGTTCCCTGGACTTTGCTTCCTTAAAAGAGGTGCCACAGGTTTGGCAGAGGAAAACCTGTTTGAGGGCTTGTATCCTAAGCGTCCACTTCCATGTAGATGCTTGCCCCTTCTGTGTACACTGCAAGCAAAACCTCACCCATCCCTGCCATTGTCACCAATGAATTAACAAAAGCAGCCACTTGTAAAAATCAAAAGATTGAAGTCATACAATAGTTTTGGTTGGAAGGGACCTTAAAGACCATCTCATGGGCAGGGACACCTTCCCCTTGACCAGTTTGCTCAATCCTCATCCCCTTTCTCCACTGGCCCTGGATAAAAGAAGAGGTAAGGACATGCATCACAGCAGCCCCGGCATTTGTATGTCCATTCATCTGGTGAGTTTGCAGGAACCTCCCCCACTCATCTCTCCTGCAGTTGAATCCTGCCCCAGTGATGCATTTTTAGAACTATCAAATAGTTCTAACAAATAATCTTCAAAAAGTTTCAGTTGTCTCCAGAATTGTGAAGGAATTCATCCAGTCATTTTCATTTCAAGTTGGTTCTTTTATCTTAAGCCACAGAGTCGACATAAACAGAAACAAACATATCAAAGCAATGGCTTCTGAAGTATTGCCTTAATGCAGATCTGCCTTAGAGGAGGACAATCCCTCAAGGCAGCACGCACTCCCACCCTGCTTTACCATCCTCCCTTCCAACAGCACACAGAGAACAGAACCACTTCTGCCCCATATCCTGGGATACAGCAGGATGGTATTACACTCTCTGCCCTTGCAATTTATCTTTTTCCTTCCACCCTCCACCTAACGTTTGCTAAATAGATTTTTCAGGTAGTTGACTACCTTCCTGATTTCTACTGTCTTGGTGGTATCCTTTTTACATTTTTGAGACATAAAAGGAGTTAGAATCAGATTCTATATCAGACAATTAGGGGAAAAAGAGCAGAGGCAGCACTATAATTTGAACATATCCACAGATAAAACCCAGCACAGCAATACTGTATCTAACTGTGCATCTACAGCACTCATTTTTATTCTGCCATTTTCCCACTCACTCTCCTCCAACACCCATGCCAGGTGTGTGCTATAAGTTAACTCTGTATGAAATAATAATTCAGTCTATAAAAATCAAACAAATACATAGAAAAAGACAGCTACTCTGTTTCTTTAGTGTGCCCAAAAGTTTAGGTATGAAAATTGCATTGCCTAGTCCTGAATATTTCCATGGCCTTCATCCCACCTTTTATATGAGTAGGAGTATTTTATACAAGGAATATAAATGTTAGAACAGGCAATTAAACAAGTGACCTTGCCTTGCTTCATTCCATAGTGAATTATTAGTCTTCTCAAGTGCAGTTTTGTAAGACATCCTTATTGTCTTAATTAATGATCAAGCTACATCTTTGAAATCTTTACAGACACTCTAGATTACATCACTCTCTTTTCTAATTTACACATATTGACGCATATCAGTTTAAACCCTGCCACAGGTAGCTCTTCACTGCAGTCAATTTCTAAACGGAACATCACTTTTTTTTTCTTTTTTTTTTCCTTCTTTTTTTTTTTTTTAAACATAAAACAGAAAGAGAATAAAGTGGAAATAGGAGTTAGAAAGACCTGAAGACAGCTGAACCAATTCAAATGCTAAACTGGGGTTTAGAAAGCAGCTGCCAATGACAAAGATACAGCACCTGAGGGTCTTCTCTCCAATGGTGAAGAATTTCACCACAGGACTCAACAGTGACATAAGCACCCCCCAAAAAAATGGGGTAGGGGGAAAAAAGCAAGCAACCACACATGGGAAAAGGAAAAATAAATAAAAATATTTGATAATATGTATTGAATGTGTATCATGTGCACATCCCTGAACATCGTAGACTGTAACAACATCCATTAGGTCAGTCCCTAACTAAATGCATAAGGAAAACACACAGCCTCTGGAAAGCCACACACAGTGGCTGCCTCTGCCTGTCTTAGAGGAAAGGAAGAGGAATAGTGCCCAATAAAAGCTGCAGCCCTTTTGTTATCCCTGCTGCTGAAGCCTTTGCTCCCTGTGATCACCCAGATGACAGGTGAATTGATGCAGTGAGTCATCTTCCCAGACCCTCTGCTGCCTGCATCTCTTGCTCTGGTGAATTCAGAGCACTGCTCAGACACAAGGTGCATCTGTCAAAGACAAGGCAGGGGATTTGCAGTGTTTTCTGCATACATCTGGATCCCTCCAGACTCAGACTGCACAGCACACTGTGCTCTCCAGCTGTGCTCTCTATTTCTTCTCTCTTGTGACACAGCACTGCTGTCTAATGCACCTATGGGGCAGGGGACACTCAGGTGTGGCAGGAGGAATTTGCATTCAACAGCCAAGAATAAAGAAAATAAGAACAGAAGGACCAAATCTGCATCCTCAGTTAATTGTATATGGTAGCTACTATGTTGAAACTCTCAAAAATTACAGGGCCAAAGAAATGTCTTCACTACAAGACTACAGGATAACCCACATTATCAAATCCAAAAATCCAGTCCAATGTAATTGAAGTTAATAAAAAAAAAGAAAAAAAAAGAAATAAACCAATTATTTGGATTTTAGTTTGGGTTAGCATTTTCATTCTGACCCTTTCCCCATTTTTAACTCAAGCTGCTAACACAGTTAAAATCACAGTTTCATTTCTTCCTCTGGTTGGAAATGTTTTGTGGATTCAGTGACCCCCAAAAATCCTACCACAGACAGAATCCAACCAGGGCTCACAAGCAAGTTGCAACCCTTGAATCATTTGCATGTATCACATGTGACTCAACCACATTTTTTGTCAGCAGAACCAACAGATTGTAAAGGTTAGGGCGTTTACGGCACATCTCCTGGGGGGTGGGATGGAGAGTTGTCTTAGGTTACAATGTAAGATGTAACCAAAAGTACGTATTCTGTTCCCACCTGTTAAAACCAGGCGGGGCAGTGTTCTTTATCTCTTCCATGACCCATCCCTGAAAACTCCAGGGGATATCTGCTGTTAATGGGCCATTGAGTCTCACTGCATGACTGACAAAATTACATCATCCCATGGTGAGGGGCTCCGCCCAGGGGGAGGAACTAAGCATTCCTACCTGGATATAATCTGAGATTTGGAACACCACAAGCAGTTTTATCTACTGAATTACCAGTGGACAAGAGCCACATAACCACCACTTGACACTCAGAGGAAGACCAGACCTTTCTCCAGGATCACCACTTCAACAGAACCACACCTGCCACTCCAGCAGGACTGCAGCCACCATTTAATCGGACTGCTACCAACACCCTGACCGACAGGGGATCAGGTTTGTATCCTGACTGTGTCAGGTTAAGCCTTTTTTTTTTGCATTTATTTTAATTTTCCTATTAAACTGTAGATCTGATGTGGAATCTCCCACTGATTTGCTTTCAAACTAGTGCAAGAGTGAAGAGAGGAAAGGTTGGTGTCAGAACTCAGGAGTATTCAAGGCCAGGTTGGATGGGGCCCTGAGAAGCCTGGTCTAAAATCTCCCAAACTAAGAGTGAAAAAAGAATATAAATAAAGGCAAAGCTACTCAGAATATTCAGGTCCCACTCATAAGAGAATTTCCAAATTCCAGCATGAGTGGCATCCTTCAATTAAAAAGAATAAAATAAATTTATGAAGGGAAAATAGTTAGTTCCCATACTGAGATTTCAGAAATCTGAATCCATTAAAAACATGCATCCAAGACTGAAATACTTAGTTTCAGAAATGAGTTATTAGTAATTTCTAAAAGAAACCATAATTAATGAGCTGAAGATGTGAGTCATGCAAATAGTAAGGAACTAATAAGATTAGCGAGAAAGCAAAAGTTAAGGAAAGATCATTTTATTAAGAACAGTCTCATGCTGGTGAGTCAACTCCCCTGAGAGCTAGTAATTGTCTATTTGTCCCTCTCAAACATACACAAATATTACTGAATTACAATCTTAATTAAATGTTTTTCAAACATATTACAAACAGCAAAACCCATGCTTGGTTTCATGAAAGTACATTTCAGCTAGTAAATTAATTTGTTTTCTTTATTTGGCAGATTCAGCTCCCCATTAAAGGATTTCCTAGATCTGAAAACACAATTTTATCACTTACAGAGGGCACAAATAAATCGTTGTTGAATTCACCAGGTTTGGACACCTCATCTGAGATAACTGAAAGAATTTAAGGAGACTGTAATGCTGTTAGATACAGTCATTTTTAGAAAGTATAAAGCTTTTATTAAAGAGACATAAAAATAGCTGTGGGGAGGCCAATTAGAACATCCTCACTCTGTGATGAAGAATAAGTATTCAAGTGCAAAAAAAATACCAAGACACAAATAATATACAGAGGAAAAAATGCAAATGCTCACTTAACTGACCTGGTTTTCCCTTTAAGGTAATCTGATGAATTCACATGAGCAAATGGGCTTTACAAAATACTGGAAAGATTAGCATTTGTCTCTTTTGCTTACCTTCAGGTCAAATATCACAATGTAATCCTATAACTTCTGCACTGAATATTTGGCACTGTAGCCTGACATGAAGAAAATGAATTGGAGTCAAATGTGTCTTTTAGGAATAAGCAGAATATAATGACACAAGAAAGATTTCAAACTCCAAACACTTTCTAGTGTCTAAGAGTACTGATATTATTATTATTATTATTATTATTCCTCTTCAGAGTAAATCTTGTCATTAAATTATCAAGTAATAAAAAAAAAAAAGTAAAAAGCAGAGAGGCAGAAATCTCAAAGGTTTGCATCCTCTCAATTAACACTGAAAAGATTTTTTACTCTTTTGCTTACTGGAAATCTGATCCCTAATCAGTGACTAGATTGACAATGAGCAACAGTGCAATTCAAGTTTCTGACTGACTTTGGTAGGGGGCTGCATTTTAAGGAGAAGTGTCAAAAATCAGACGGCTACAAATAAGAAGGGAGCTGGAAGAGTTGTAGCATCTTAGCCACCATTCCCCTCCCATCCATCTGCACCTCTATAATGCTCAGACAGACTGAAGAAAACACCCCTAATACTTTATTTCTCTCACTCAGTCCTCATAGATGCAAAGTTGACTCTATAATTAGAATGAATGGGCGGCACACATTAGCTAGACATGACATTCACATTATTTAAAAACAGTATAAAAATAGATTTTATCAAACATTTTGATATCCTGATTTTACAAAATGTCTGATGATATCAAGCTCTGGTGACTTGCTATACAGCTACTGTTTCTTGGTGTTTTGGAAAAGAAGGAATAAATGAAGTGAGAAGAACACTGGAAAAATCTAATAGACAAACTGTCTGATCTCAGACCCCAAGGTCATAGCAAAGCAATTCATTTCTTGGTTTTTCAACAGCACAAGACATGATTTATCAATCTGAGACCACACTTATAAACACTATACATCTCAATAATATGTTCTTCGCACTGTGTAATTTTTTAAACAATGATAGATTGCCTGGGCTGGACCAAAGTTATTTTACAAACAGAAATGAAGTATTTGCAAATGAAATGGTTCAATAAGGGAGAGGGGGAAGAAATGCAAAAAAAAAAAAAAGAAAAAAAAAGAGAGAGAGGTTGAGAGAGAAAAAAAGAAAGGATTATGCCAAATAGCAGCTGTACTTAACTGCAACTGCAAAGCAAAGTAATCTATGGTGTAAAATGCTTTCAGAATCCACATCCTTTGAAATTCTATTATTTTTGTCCACTAAATGAAAAATATTTCCTAAGTTCAACAACACCAACAAAAACCTACACTGCCAAAGAAATAAAACTATTTAGTAAAACAAGGGCTATAAATTAACATCTCTCTCAAGCTGCCCACTTGATGACAGACTGCCTTGAAGCCAGTAAGGAATTTGAGTCTAATCCCTCCCCTTAAAGTGAAATAATATTTTCTCTCTCTTCCAACACAAGCCTGATCTTCACAACTTGAAGCATTCAGGCCAATCGTCTACTCATAGTGAGGATGGAGCTCAATTTTGTTAAAGTGGGATTCTCTTTGGGCAGCATCTGACACAACCTGGCTCCGACTTTGACAAGGCTCTGAAGGTGTTGCTGTGATGTGAAAACAACTCTGTGTTATCTTCTTATCCGGAGACTGCCAAAATTCTGTGAATAGTGAACTATAGCACTGATCCCAGACTCTGCTCAGCCTAGGAAGGGAAGAGGGAAGTGCTCTTCAGGCATGAGCTGCTTTCAGGGTCTTGATCGAAAAAACTCAGCCTGTTTCTTGAGAGTACATAGTGGGTGCTCAAGAATACAGATGAGATCAAAGACTATGTACAAGAAATGAGTCTGGAAGTTCAACATGCATGATTTCTAGCCCTCTAAATTGCCTGATCCAGACAACATGGCTGCTGTCAATTTTCAGGTGAAAAACTCTCTCAGAGACCTGGCTGTTCCTTCATTCACCTACTATTTAACAATAAGACCTCCGTTTGAGATTGATCCTTATAGTGTAAGAAAATCAAAAAGATCAAAGCTGCAGGTGATGTGGTTTTTGGTGAAGTTCTGCTTCAAGGATTATTTAGGTATTTTATTTGAAATAACAATTGCTATTGATCCAGCCTGCAAAGCATGATTTTCCAAAAAAGGAAAAGAAATTTGTTGTCACATGTTAATGTTGTTCCACATATTCTTGATAATAAAATTGTTTCAGGCTATTTTAAAAAATTGTACATTAACACTGCAACCACAGGTCCTTCTAAAATAAACATTAACTTTGTGTTTCTTCAGGTCCTACTAATAGCTGCATGAGAGAAGCACTTGAACAAAGAGGAATAAAGAAATGAGTTCAGGCTTTAAAATGAGACATCAAAAGGGGGTTTAGTGAGAGACAGAAACAGCTACTTTTACATCTTATGATAATTGGGGTTATAATAACGTCCTTACACAAAAGAAGGAACAGTGGCATTTCCAAAGTGAGAATTCAACACTACTTCCAAAAGTCTGTTCAAAAAGTAATGACATTCACTTTGAGATTTTTTTTTTAAGTCTTTCTGTTCTCCCTTCTGTACTATAAAGGGTGCTTGCTCCCTGCTTTGCTCATTCTCACTATCTCTGTTTCTGCTCTCCCTCTCTAGGGTTTCATATTGCCTCAGCACCCCCGTGTCTCAGACCCAGAGTATTCATCCTACTTATAGACCTAAGTGTGGCATTTATTGTGCCTGGGCAGGCAGCTGCACCTCCACAGATTCCCACAGCCTCCAAAGCCCTTCCTGCCTCTACAAACAGCTGCTTTGAGCACAAAGGGGACTGGGCAAGGGCACAAGCATCCCCCTTTCCCTGCCTCTCTCCTGCATTCCCAACGACACATGCCATGCTCCAAAAGGTCTTCCTGGTGCCATGTACCACAGAAAGAAATGCAATCCCTACCTGGGAAACTTAATGTCTAATAGCAGATGCTTCCACTTTCCTCAGGATATATTCTCAGGATATCTCAGGATCTATTCTAGGGCCCACCTCCACAGAATGTCTTGGGTTGGAAGGGACCTTAAAGATCATCTTGTTCCAATCTTTGTGCCATAGGTGGGGACACCTTCCACTAGACCAGGCTGCTCAAAGTCCCATCCCCACTCTCTGCTACAGCATTCCTGCCATGCCTCTGCTGTAAACCTGGCACATCCCCTTGGTACATTCACTGGGGGTTTGCAGCCTGCTGGTTCACATGGGGATGGAGCTGATCATTCACCTCAGTTACTTCCAAAGCTGTTGCACATCTGGAAATGCACAACTGTGACAGATTCTCAGGCAAATATTTACTTTGACAGGTACAGGGCAGAAGACCTCACTGTGCTCACTTCCTTTGCTGTAAGTAATTTGTATCCATCCTAACCATGGACAAACATTACAAATTGCACATCTGGAGCTGTTACAAGCTCTAAGTGGTTCAAGGCTGTACTTTCCTCTTCCTTTTTAAAATCAGCAACATCATACCAACACAGAAGTACAATACAGTAGAATCACAGAATAGTTTGGGTTGGGAGGGACCTTAAAGTTGTAGCTCCAAGCCCCCTGCCCCTGGGCAGGGACACCTTCCAGTAGACCTGGTTGCTCAGTGCAACTTTTAACATAAGGCTCACAGCAAGAATGAAAGACAGCATTTTAAGTTACCCAAAAAAAAA